>JASAOG010000308.1:387500-473419 GCA_030265305.1 Biomphalaria pfeifferi | reverse complement strand
AGATAGAGAGAGAGAGAGAGAGAGAGAAGATATGAGATAGAGAGAGAGAGGAGAGAGAGAAAGATAGAGATAGAGAGAGAGAGAGAGAGAGAGAAGATAGAGATAGAGAGAGAGAGAGAGAGAGAGAAGATAGAGAGAGAGAGGAGAGAGAGAGAGAGAGAAGATAGAGATAGAGAGAGAGAGAGAGAGAGAGAAGATAGAGATAGAGAGAGAGAGAGAGAGAGAGAAGATAGAGATAGAGAGAGAGAGAGAGAGAGAGAAGATAGAGATAGAGAGAGAGAGAGAGAGAGAAGATAGAGATAGAGAGAGAGAGAGAGAGAGAGAAGATAGAGATAGAGAGAGAGAGAGAGAGAGAGAAGAGATAGAGATAGAGAGAGAGAAGAGAGAGAGATAGAGATAGAGAGAGAGAGAGAGAGAGAGAAGATAGAGATAGAGAGAGAGAGAGAGAGAGAGAGAGATAGAGATAGAGAGAGAGAGAGAGAGAGAGAAGATAGAGATAGAGAGAGAGAGAGAAGAGAGAGAAGATAGAGATAGAGAGAGAGAGAGAGAGAGAAGATAGAGATAGAGAGAGAGAGAGAGAGAGAGAAGATAGAGATAGAGAGAGAGAGAGAGAGAGAGAAGATAGAGATAGAGAGAGAGAGAGAGAGAGAGAAGATAGAGAGAGAAGAGAGAGAGAGAGAGAGAAGATAGAGATAGAGAGAGAGAGAGAGAGAGAGAAGATAGAGATAGAGAGAGAGAGAGAGAGAGAGAAGATAGAGATAGAGAGAGAGAGAGAGAGAGAGAAGATAGAGATAGAGAGAGAGAGAGAGAGAGAGAAGAAGAGATAGAGAGAGAGAGAGAGAGAGAGAGAAGAGAGAGAGAGAGAGAGATAGAGAGAGAGAGAGAGAGAGAGAGAGAAGATAGAGATAGAGAGAGAGAGAGAGAGAGAGAAGATAGAGATAGAGAGAGAGAGAAGAGAGAGAGAGAGAAGATAGAGATAGAGAGAGAGAGAGAGAGAGAGAAGATAGAGATAGAGAGAGAGGAGAGAGAGAGAGAAGATAGAGATAGAGAGAGAGAGAGAGAGAGAGAAATAAGATCAGAAGAGAGAGAGAGAGAGAGAAATAAGATCAGAAGAGAGGGGAGAGAAGAGACATAGATAGAGGAGAACAAGAAAACGAGACAGAGGGGAGAAAGGAGAAGAAAATGGTAAGAAGAATAAATAGAAGAGAGAGGAGAGAGATAGAAAAGATAAAGAGAAGAGACACAGGAGCGAAAAGAGAAGAAAGAGAGACGAGAGTTGACTAGAGTTTGAGAAGCAGAGCTAAAGTTGACTAGAGTTTGAGGAGCACAGCTAAAGTTGACTACAGCTTGAGGTGAACAGCTAAAGTTGAATTGATTTAGTGCTGCGAAAAGAATCAGAAGTTGAACAACTAACGACAATGTATGAAAGCCAAAATGACCTACCCTCGTCGAGAGACTTCGTCCTGCGTTGGAGCTTTCTGATATCTAGGATGAATAAAAAAGAAAGCTTAAATAACCGACCAACTCAACGACCAACTCAGCAACCAGCAAAGATCATGACAAATGCAACAAACAATAAACACGATATAAATAAAATCAAAGCAATTTAAAAACAAATCATGACTAATACTTAGAAACAGCAAAAATCATGAAACAAAAATTCAAATGAAAAATATTTCTAAATTGTATCCAATTTCGACTTGACTAAAGGCAATTTGATAAGATACACCATCAAATCGAGAATCTTTGAATGTAATGGGGTTGTTCCGTATTTCTTCCATGACACTTGGTAGAGTTGTTTACAGTAATGGCCTTATTGATTTCATTGTTAGTTAAATTTGAAAATGGCATTTGAAGGACCACGTGCCATTTTGCTTAAAATAGATCAGACACAAACAAAACTAATCTCTTTACGATTCTATTCCGAATTATCAATTGCGTCGATGCCATTCAGGTCGAATTAGCTTTTAAAAAAACGTCTTCAGATTTGTAGTTCTGAGAATTAATCAAATGGTCAATATTCTAGTTCAGTGATAGGCAAAGTAATGCCCTGGGGCCGAGTCCGCCTCGCGGAAAGTCTTAATCCGGACAGCCACATGTTTTGTTATAATAATTTTTTAAAAAATATAAAAAACTTCTCTCTCAATGTAAAAAATATTATTTTCAAATACTAATTGAAACAAACAAGTATTATTGCGAATGTTTAGTTTTAATGATTTACTATTGATTGCGTTTGCCGATATACAAGGGTAAAAATCAATTCATGAACGATAGATGTGGCCACTTTCAATGTTTCAAACAATAAACCTGCCTATCAGTCAACTTTTGGCTAAAAATGACGTGACACATTTCACGAGGAAGACATTCATTGACTGATATGAAGAAAAACAAAGTCCAGAAATTACGAAGATAATTGATGCAATTTTTGGGCAAATTTGAAATAAGAATTTCAAAACTTCAGCTGCATTGAAGTAGTTTTGATATTGTCAATAGACCTTTGATTGTGCATTGTGTAATGAAAACAGACGTGAAACTGAATAAATTAAACTTTGATATTTAAAAATAATATAATAATTAACTATCAAAACACTCAGTTTCAACTTTTGTATCAGTTCAGCGTGATATAATCTAACACGAACTAATTTTCAGATTATTTTTATAATATTACAGCCCGCCAAAAATTTTCCTTTAATTGTTTTGGCCGCATCTAAAAAAAAAAAAAAAAAAAAGATTACCATCACTGTTCTGAGAAGGCTGACTCACTCGCCAAGAGTGGGAGAATTAACACACTAATAAACTCTGCACTCTATCCAGAAGAATTGAAGAAATTAATAGTAAATAAAATAAATGAGAAATGGACGAGCTCTCATCCAAATCACAAGAAAGATGACGCTTACTATAAGCTATCCCGACAAGACCAACGTCTAATCTTTCGACTCAGGACCGGACACAACAAAATGCGACAACACATGTACCGGAAGCTCAAAATTGGAACCAGTGAAATCTGCCCATGTGGAGAATCACCAGAGAATACAGACCACGTCCTCCAAAACTGCTCTCTATACCAAGAGGCCCGTATAAGACATTGGCCCCAAATCACCCCAATAGAAAAGAAACTATATGGAGAGCTCCCTGATCTGGAAACCACTGCGCATTTCATCTCATGTATTGGTCTAGTCATCTGAACACTCCAACATAATCAATGAGAACGAAGAACAAGAAGAAGACTGTTCTATAACATTGAAACTTTTATTAAATACACAGTTAATCAAATTCCCGTACAAATATCATCTGCCGGTCTAAATCCCTAATTAACTGGAGTGATGTCCCTTTCGTCAATTCTGTAGGCTTGTTGGCATCCACTAGAAACCCATGATTTATATGTTCCAATAGTATTGAACGAATGTGATAAAAACAAAACAAACAACACAACATGTCTGTCGAAAGGGTTCCTCGATCGCAGATGGTTAACGTATTAAAAACGGGGAAAAGGCTGAAAACAGTGATATTTTTAAGGCACATCTTGTGACCATATCTATGTCTCAAGGATTGGCCTCTTTATCTACGTAAGATATTGCAAGAAAAATGTGTACATTATCTTCAAAAACGTAAAATGCCACAGAGTGAAACACACTTTTTCTTCTTTTATGTTTATTTTTGTATTTCAAATTCTGTATTCATCAGTATCTTTTTTTTCTAAGCAGTAAACTAACTGATCCACAGAAAACAAAACTTTGTTGAATGATCCAGTTACCCTAATACCAATGTTAAACAGTAAGCTTAGAAAGTAATGAATGAGATTCTTACAATCCGATTCTTCCGCTGACATCTGAAGCGCAGAACCAACAGACTTTCCCTTTCTACTAGATTTCCTTGGCATAGCTAGGAGATAAAATAAAAATAAAGATTACATTTCAGGAGTTCAGTAATGGTATAGTCCCTTTTTCAGACCTTCGCGATCTATAGGGCTGATGAAGTTAAGGTTATGTTTCTTTGCCCATAGGCTAAGAAGCAGAGTATCATGTGGCCAGCACAACGATCAACCGCCTGTACACTTTCCGCAACTAAAGCCAGGTACCCACTAGAAATTGGGTGGACTCAGGGGCGCCCTGAAAATCCCATCTTCACTGAGATTTGAACCCAGATGCCAGCGCTTAACTAACTATTCCTGAGTAATTTATCGAAATTAGCTATCTGCATCTGCAAAACCAACCTAACTAGAATGTGTCTTTTAATGTCTCAACCACCGTGCCCTCTTGTAAGATAAGACAAAGTCAGAAAGTCTTATTTTTACTGAACAGCATACAAGGAAGAACATTAGTGTAATGACAAACTCACACTATGAAATTAAACATCCACTAAGAACAAAAAGACCAATGGACACTGTAATTATTTTCTGTATCCTGCAAGTCCACGGTAATATAAAGCATCAAAGCGTCAACTCTTGGGGCGTTTCCAACAAAAGTGCCACGAGTGTCATACTCCACCTGACCTTCTTTTGTGCGCTTGACTGGTGCACAGCTTTGATGGTAGATGTCTGGGGGAAACAGTAAGCTCTTAACTGACATGAGCTTCGCAAACGATTCTCGTGTAAAAAAAAATGTGCCGGCAGGTTTAGACAATCTTCATCTTGAACCCTTATACGTCAGCGGGTTTTCCCGCACGTCTTCATAACAGAGTGAAAGAAGGAAAAAGAGGTTCAATAGCATTTGCGCACCGTCTTCAATAGGCCTATCACCAAACTGTGTTAGAAACTTAGCATAGCGACGCATCGTAGTTGACGGACTTTGAACGCGATACTTAGTGACATAATGAATACTGTGGTTTGATTTGTTTATGCAAATTTTATTCAGTTGGTATTAGGACTTCAAGGATAAAACATCGATTATTGAGTGAGACTCGACTGTGGCCTTGAATATTGTTCAAGCTATTTAACAGTCTGAACTTAGTTCTTCACTTGTTCTGTTTGTCTGTTACATCGAATTCACATAATACACCCGTAAAAGCCACCCAAACAACTGCGGAGTAATTTATCTAAGCTAGCCATCAACAATTGCAGAACAAAACTAGTACACTATAATGTGTCTTTCAATGTCTCCATATTAAGACGGCGAAAACAGAATATAAATCAAGCACTGGCGGACAATGGTTATGTCTGCAGCGGTGGTGGCAAAATATATATGTCGCTGCTGGGACTACGCAGCCAGGTGAAATACTCCACACCTCATTAATCTTTGGACGAAGCCTTATTATTCAGAGCAAAGTAATCGCTCTTACTAAAAGTCTTCAGTTTCATAAAGGAGAAATTGACTTAAATAAAAATCTTTTTTTTTTTGTTTTTCTTAAGTTACTTGCGCTTATTCATTACGGTAAATATAAAAGAGCGAAATAAAATTCATTAGGTATAAGCATTTAAAACAAAATTACTAGTGGACCACCCTCCAAAAACACTCTTGGTTGGGCGACATAGTAACCGTTGTGGGCGTGGCACCAGCAGTAATTTTAAAGCCTACATTTAGAAGGAAAAATAATTTAAAACAAACTTACACTTCGTAGTGTCAACGGCATCGTCGGACTCCTCTGGTTTTTTAACTGTTCGGGCTGCTGAAATGTAGGCAACAATAAATTACAGCTGAATTCTTCAGATAGACCATGCAAGCCTTGTGTATGTGAGTGTGCGTTTTGCATGTGTATTTTCTTCTGTGTGTCAAGGGTGTGTATGTGCATGTGTGCACGTTGTGTGTTATGATAGAAGTAATGGTACACATTAGTCAACACAATTTATCCTGACTTGTAAAGTGTATAAAGAAAAGATCATCCAAAATTATTCTATCTTCAGCCAGAAAACGTCATGGACACGCCTTCCTCTAGAAGGTTTCGTGTTATAGACAAATAGAAAGAGGTTCTCGAATTACTTATATGTAAGTGGTAAAAAAAAAAAAGATTGAGATGCTATAGAGTATAGATGCTGTATTGCACAGAATTTAAAATTGCGGTTTTTTTTTGGTAGTTTTTATATTATTTTTAAACTAAAATAGTTCTTTCGAAAAGCTATAAAGTAGGTGTTTAGTGTCCTGTTAGCCAGAGATATACACTGATTTTATTTTCATAGCCATAATTTTTACTTAAAAAAGGTAATTTGAATGTTATTTCTAACTTTGATTACGACGTGAGAACTTACCCTCAAAATAAAACTCTGTTACTTACCAGACTGCTTTCTTTCGTCCTCTGTATGGAAATATAAAAAAAAATGTATGCTCGAAAGACAATAGTATCTGCATAATGATGACTACTTAATAGGAACTTGACAAAAATTGTAGGATTCTTTCGTTCCGTAGCACGGCCGAAGTTGAACACAGTATACAAGGGATAAAAAGTAAATGTATTAAGTTTGGTATAGATCTTTATGTATATTTTATGGATATATAAATTAATAAAGCATCAGAAATTAGATTTAGAATTTTAGAGTTTTTTTTTTGAGAAATGTTATTGTTGTATTAAATCTAAATCAATTAGTTTAAAAAGATGTCAGTTCAAGTTTGATCGTTTTGCTTACAAAAAGTCCTGTAATTATTTATTTATGTGTAATTTCCCTTGTACAGCGTATCTTTTATGCCACAGCACGCTATGTGCTTTATAGTCCATACTCTTTTGTGGTCTTTGTAAAAAAAAGGAGGTAGGCTATCTGGGAGAAGGTTTCCATGCTGCCTATAGAAGCTCGGCAAACACTACTTATTTCGAGTTAGGATTCGAACTCGAGTTTCCTAGTAGGTAGTGTAGCACCCATACACCCATCCAGTTTAGACTAAACATAAGAATTGTTTCTATCGTTAAGAATACAGGTTTTTATAATATGAATATTTTCGCAATAAATAGCAAAACTCACGTGATAAGATGAACGTTTTCTACTTAAATACATTCTTGTAACAGATAAAAGTGGAAAGTTTCGTTTTCGCTAATTACATTCAAAGTGATACTGATGATGCAATATCCATTGCATGTTGGAGATTTCTGTCTAGGTCTAGGAATGACTAAATTCCACTACTGAAAAGATCCGTGTTACTATTTAGCTCTCTCGACTATTTTTTTTTGTTAGTTCCATTGAAAAACTGTTTCGAAATTACAGAGAGAGATATTGCATGGAAATAAAACCTGAAGCAGCCCCAGAAGTTGCTCACCCAAGAAGAACAGTCAGGCTTCAAATTCTTTTTATTACGAATATAAGAAGTTATGAACCATAAACTGTTAATATCCATTACCTGACTTCCGTCCACACTAAGGTCACGTGTGCGGGCCGAAAGTGTTGCGATGTGCTCGTAAGTCTGGCAGACGGCATGTTACCAAAGGGTACGGAGGTATATAGATGTTGTTGTTACTGTTATTATTACTGTGTTTATATACAGATGTATGTAATGAACTGATTGTTATGGTGATATAGGTCCAGTGTGAGGCTGGCCTAACGGATATTATTAAGTTATCATTGAAGGTTTGGTGAATAGACAATCTCTTATTACTGACGTATGGAAGAAGCCAGTCCCTTTAGTGAAGCATAGTGAGAATTGCGTAATGTCTTTATGTATTCTAGCAATATTGATAAATAACTATAAACACTTATTAGTAGAGATCTAGTTTAAAAAATTTCGTATCATTACATATATATATCTAATGCATTCTCTTTATTGAAACATTAATAAACTTATTCTGTAAATTGTTAATAGCTTGTATAACATGAAATTTACTAATAATTTTTTAAAAACATTTTTGTTTAGATATTAGCAAAATCTTTTTCATAAATATAAAAAAACTTGTACAAGGTATAGCCTCCCTTTTCGTACTTTTAGCCTTGTATTATAATTAGTTGTAAAAATTGTGTATTTTTATGGAAAAAAACAACAACAAAGTAAAATAATAAACATGGCCTTTTATCTTTAACTAAAAAGTTCTTTTTCAGAGCATTGAAATAGAAATCACAACAAAACTTTGAAAGCTGCTAAATGTGAAATTACATTTTTCGTTGTTTTTTTGGCGTTGAGATTTCAAAGAGACAAACGGACGGACTGACGGACGGGCCTCACAAAACTAATAACACCTTTTTCCCTTCCTGGGGCCGCTAAAATAAGTAAAATATGATTCGAATTTTGTGAGAAATTAATAGATCTCTTGAAAATTTATTTTTAAAAAAAGTTAACAATTCAATTAAAATGTAGGTTCACGGAAACGCCACTGGAAGTTCAACAAAAGAAAAAGGCTACCACCAACCGTCATAGGAAGTTTGCTTCAGACCTCTGGTCAATGTGATACTTCTAGAAGGCACTGAAAATATATCAAGTTTTGTACATTATTTTATATTTTAAAAATGTCTGGTCGCAGTTCTATTACAACCGAAACTTACCAATATCTTTTGAATCTTTGTTTAAAATGTTATATTTCCTTCCATTTTATTTTAATTGTCCCATGATTTTTCTACACTGTTATTTGATTAATATTGTAGAAGACTATTTGATTTGTTACAGCTCCTTTCAACTAAACCCTATGGCTAGAAGCGATGAATTCTTTTCAAAACGACAGACCTATATTTCTAGATTCTATGTTTATGCATATTAATTTCACGTCCTTCACTTGTTCATTCATTGATAAAAGACAACAAGACAGGAGTTCTGGAGATCTTGAGTTCTAGACTAGAGATATAGATCTATCTAGATCTAGAATGTGTCTCAGTAGAATTCTTTGGCCTGGAAATCCAATGTAGTTACGCGCTCTTGACAAGATGGCTGCTCCCTGTTTACAGTTATCATAGATGAGTTAAATTATCGTTTTGTCGTATTAAAACCAAACAAAATTCCTTAAAAAAGCTATTCAACTAATAAACTAATATCTTTAAATTATAGATTTATCTTAATTCAGCATTATTTCCACTAATTAATTCAAATTAACAACTCTTAGTTTAGGACTATTTTGTCTCACTAATCCTTATAATTATATCTAATATTATTTAGTCTATATTTATTATTATATACTTAGATTTTAGATCTAGTCAGTCTTAGACTTTAATTAAAGCTTTAGATCTACTAATCATCTACTAAAATAACTTATAGTAATATTCTATATAGTTAGTTAAACACATAAATATATTGATCTACAATTAGATCTGGATCTAGTCTAGGTCTATATTTTGAATAAACCATTTGATTGTCATTGTAAATTAGCTACCACTTTAGACTTAGACTTAGCTTAGGCCATCTTAGGCATTTTTAACCTTAAACTAGATTTAGACTAGACCTTAAAAACTAAAATCAACAACAGTCATCATGAAATTGCTCTGGCTATTTATCCTAATAATTACTAAATACACACTAGCTGAACACAGAACTAGATCTACCTCAGTCAACACTAAACTTAAAAAGGAAACAATAGTCATAATCAATCATCACACTTTAGATCAATGCAACATCAAAAATAACCTAACATACACATCCATAACATTAAAGAAGATTACCCATCACAAATGGAAGTTCTCAATCGGACACAGTAGAAATAAATACCTATCACTGTTAATATTAATAGCAGGAGATGTAGAGTCAAATCCAGGGCCTAGATCTAAAGATAGATGCAACATCTGCAAAAAAGTATGCACCATGAAACAGAAAGCCATTCAATGTGACACCTGCGATGAATGGTACCATGCATCATGTCTCCATATGAATACACCTGTGTATTATGCCTTAGGCAACAAAGATGCATCATGGCACTGTGTACTGTGTGGGTTACCTCAGTTTACATCAGGACTGTTTGATTCCTTTGATGGGGACACTTCTAACTCATACAACATCCTAAACACCATCCCAAAACCAACTCACCAACCACTAGCCAGATCCACTCCTGTTAAACCTAAATCTACTAAAATTAATACAACAGCCTCACTAAACAAACCTACTAAAGAAGTAATACCAAAATACCTTAAAACCTTAGTAATACATTTTTACAGCATTAGGAACAAAACAGCAGACTTAGAAATTTTATTAGAATGTGAGAAATCAGACATAATTGCAGGAACAGAAACTTGGCTACATCCTGAAATTTATAATGCAGAAATTTTCAATAGTAATTATGAAATTTTTAGAAAAGATAGGGCTGATAATCATGGAGGAGTTCTTTTAGCAATAAAAAACACTCTTATAGCAGAAGAAATTACCTTACCTAACTCAAAAAATATTGAATCTACATTTTGTAAAATTAATACCACCTCAACATCCATTATAATAGGCAGCATTTACAGACCACCAAATTCTAGTTTAGAATACATGCAGGAACTATGTAATCAGATTACTACACTTAAAGAGACAAATAAAAATGCAGTTTTTTGGATTATGGGTGACTTCAACCTTCCAGATATAAATTGGAAAACACTAACCATAGATAAACACCAAAACCTTAAGGACATAAATGAGCTTTTCATAGAAACTTTACACAACCTAAGTTTAGATCAAATCATTAAAAAGCCAACTAGATTAAACAACACATTAGATCTCTTCTTAACCAACAGACCTGGATTAGTAGTTGATTATGATATTATCCCTGGTCTATCAGACCATGAGATCATAAAAATACACAGATAAAAGCAGTAGCCAATACAAAACCCAAAAGAAAAATCTTTCTCTGGAATAAATGTAACCTAACACAACTACACCAAGCTGCATTAAACTTTCAACAAACATTCTTATTTGAAAAAGACATTAACCAACCAGTCGATGACCTCTGGAATTTCATCAAAAACCATCTTAAAAGCATGATAGAAAATCATATACCAAATAAATACACATCAAACAAAATAAATAAATGCTGGTTTAATAATAGACTAAAGAAGCTTTGTAAACAGAAGGAAAACCTATATAGAAAATTTAAAGAAACCAAGGCAGAAAGAGTTCACAAAAAGTATATAAAAATTAAACACCTAGCCCAAAAAGTAAGCAGACAGCTGCAGAGTAAATACATAAACAATGTAATATCTAAAGATAACAAAAACCTATGGTCATACATTAAGTCTAACAAAATGGAAACAACAGGCATAGCGCCATTAAAAGATGAACATAACATAATACATAATGATAACGAAACTAAAGCAAATATCCTAAACAAATACTTTGCATCAGCATTCTCAGCCCCAGGAGACAAAGACATATTTCTTAATTTGAACCAAGTAGACAACATAGAAGATTTAGTAGTACAAGAAAATGGAATTAAAAAACTATTAGCCAACACCAAACCAAATAAAGCGTCTGGACCTGATGGTATTCCAGCTAGATTACTCAAAGAACTAAGCAATGAGCTAGCCCCAGTGTTCAAAATATTCTTTCAGGCATCGCTTAACCAGGGCAGAGTACCAAAGGACTGGAAAGAAGCTAATGTCACCCCCCTATTTAAAAAAGGAGAAAAATCTGATCCAGGAAACTACAGACCAGTATCACTTACCAGCAATCACATGTAAAATCCTAGAACACATAATATGTAGCAATATCATAAACCACTTAGACAAACATAATGTCCTCACCCCATACCAACATGGCTTTAGGAAATATAGATCATGTGAAACACAACTAATAGGACTAATTGATGATTTTTCAAAAGGCTTAGCTTCTATTTGTTCACTATTATCTATCTTACTAGATTTTTCCAAGGCTTTTGACAAAGTTCACCACCATAGTTTGCTTAAAAAATTAAAATATTTCGGCATTAATGGTCCACTGCATCAGTGGATTAAAGATTTTCTGATAGGGAGAGAACAAACTGTAATAATAAATGGCTCTAAATCAACACCAATAACAGTAAACTCAGGTGTACCTCAAGGAACAGTCTTGGGTCCACTACTATTTTTAATTTACATAACTGATTTACCAAATTGCATTAGTTCAGGAACTAAAGTCAGATTATTTGCAGATGATTGCATAATATATAGAACCATAAAAACAAAACAAGACACAGATACTTTACAAAGAGAATTAGATGAATTACAGAAATGGGAATCAAATTGGAGCATGTCTTTCCACCCAGAAAAATGTCAGTTGTTAAGAGTAACAAAGAAACTAAAACAAATTAATTCCACTTATTCTTATTCATGGCAAACCAGTAACACAGACTAAAAACGCAAAATACCTAGGTGTTATAATAAATGAAAAACTGTCATGGAATCCACATATTGATGAAACTATAAAAAAATCAAACAAAGCATTAGGGTTTATTAAAAGAAATTTCTATAAATCAAATAAAAACATAAAACTAAAATGTTATTTAACCTTGGTTAGGCCAATAATGGAATATGCTTCCACCGTGTGGGACCCCTCAACTCAAGAAAACATTAAGAAGTTGGAACAAACACAAAATAGAGCAGTGAGATTCATAACAAACGAATATTCACATTTGACTAGGGTAACACCATTAGTAAAATCACTAAATTTAGAAAGCCTTCAGGACAGAAGACTCAAAAGTAAAGTAGCAATTATACATAAAACACTGAACCATAATCTTCAAATACAAAAAAAAAATTTAATAAAATACTCCTCCTTTTGTCCTCCTTTTTCTTGTTGTCCTCCTTTCTCCTTTTTGTCCTCTTTAGGTCTTGCAGGTATCTGGTAGCCTTAATTATGTGTTTTGTTCTAAGCACATCATAAGTCACATGATTTAATCTTCAGAATTGCAGATTATTTTATCCTGGCCAAAACCTCAAGCAGGTCAACCCGGGGGGGGGGGGGGGGTAGGTAGTTGTGTTCAAACCATGGATCATCGAGGCAAACAATCCAGAGCGCGTCGTCACTGTCCACCTTCATAGTTTAAATAATTGTGATTATGGTATTTATGGTAAATCCCTTCTCTTTCTGTTTTTTTTTAGTATCCAGCTGAGAGCAATCCTAAGATGTGTATATCACCTTTACCTATCCCTTTGTCAGTTCAGTCGTTGGGACAACATACATGATTTTATGTTTTAAATTACAGACGCTTCTTCAAAAAAAAAAAAAAGATGATTACGTCCTACGCGTATCCCTATGTCAATCTAGTCATTCATGTTATTCAATGATTTTAACTCTGTTAACTCATTAGTTTTACTGAAAACTCAGGCAACCCATTCCATGCTCTAATAGCACTAGGATAATTCGTACAGATTTGCCCTACCACACGGAACAAGGAATGTGTCTTCACACGATCTCTCGACCGTCTATATATAGTATTCTAAACCTGCTTATTTTCAGTAATGAAATTCCTTTATGAGAGACTATTGTACGTACTTTTAATAGGAAAAAAAGTAACATTTTAAAATCTGTCAGAGTTTTAATATATGCGTGTGCGAGCATATTTATTTTTCCAACAATGCTCATCGTGTGGCAGAGGTGGCCGTATATTTTGGACCAATTTGGTTCTCGGACAGCAGCAAAAATGTTTATTACATCACTGATATGTTTTATTCAATATAATTATGAGTACGTAAGACAGAGTTGTATGTGCGCAAGTGTCTAAGAGAGATGGAGAGCGACAAATAGTACAAAAGAGGTCCCACCTAACACTTAACGCTTCTCAAACTGTGTGGAGGGTCCCTAGAGTATTGCCTTTAGAGTGAACAAAAACTGGACCACAACTTGAAGAAAACGAAGACGTCCTTGCAAAGCGCGAAGCCATTTTAAGCGTACATGCTCGACTGCAGAGATTCTAAAACTGCAGAATGCCACTGCTCAGCTGTGTTGACTACGACATCAGCCCAACTCATCCATTCCAAATTTTACTTTTTCTCCCCTGCGACTTTCTTACTACGATAAAAAGTCCATTGTAGACGCCAGGAAATTCAATTTCAAAATTTCTAAAGCCCAGAATGCAGAAAACCAGTGTCAGTACTCCAACCCTTCAACCACTAAGTGAGTTTCCAGAACTCGCATTACGATAGCTCGCTCAGAGAAGGCAAGCATCCTTTTTTATTTCCATAGCGGCGTCATTAACAAAAGTCTTGAGAACCACTGGCTGGCACATACCTAAGGAGGCTATACTTCCTTGTAGTCCAGGTTTGACTGATCGTGGTAGAAACGATGAAGATCTCTTGGCGAGTGGTGCTGGGGACAATAACGTAATGCATTGACTCGAAAAAAAAACACAAACCATTCTTATAAATAATATTTACGGATGATAATGTCATGTGCACAATTACAGCAATAGTTTAATGTTTAAGGCGCTGTGATTATACACATAAACACACATAAAGTTGAATGTTATCAAGATATTTAAGTAAAGCTGTTATTGAATTTTGAATCTACGTATATGTTTAAATTATAAATTTGAAGATGTTTAATAAAGAATTAAAAAAAAGTATTCAGCTATTTCTTCGGTATATCTTCTCCGGCAAGATGATTCTGTTTCTGTCATTGTTAACATATCAAAAATACGTTATGTATAGAAAAAATAATCATAATACATCATCAATAAATATTTGGTACTAGAGAAATAGAGATCATCAACACATGGCACAACTAGAATCGTTGAGTCCACAGAGTGCATGGCTCTCTGTGGGATATTCGGAATGGTCAGTGCATGAAAGCCTACTATGAGACGAAACCAAGTTGTATAAACAGAAACGACCTTTATCAAATATTTTCCTTCTATTAACAAGCGTGAAATAATTTTTTTTTTTTTTATAACTTTAAAAAAAAATATGAATGAAGCAGATATGTTCCATTGATATGTTCTCTAAGGTTTGATATGCGGACATTTATTCTGATCATACCTACTGAAATCTTTTTGTTATTGAAAGCGGATAAAATGTTACAGACAGACAAATAAAAATATTTGTTTTTAAAAACACTTAATTTATAATACATCTTTTCCTTTTATATGCCTTTAGGCTTAGTAAACTGTACAGTCATTTTGAGAATGCAAATATAATGCATAGGGAGGGGGGTAGTCACGTGGGAATGCCTTTGTGAGAAGTACAATCACAGTGTGTGTGTTTGTGTGGGAGGGGGACTTTATACATTTCATCATTTCAACGCCTTGTCGTAAAAACCTGATCCGTTCGGAGTATAACAATTACAGTTTTACACGGAAAATTCACACATCCTGACACACACACACACAGATACACACAATGAGTTTTGCACGAAAAGACAATAAACACTTTAAAGATACACACAGACATAGTTACACACAAATGAAACAGGTTGATAATTTGAGACTCACTTTTCTTTTTACTCGACCTTCTGCGGCTCGTTTCGGCTAAAACTTACGAGAGAGAAAGAGAGAGAGAAATGTCATGAGGGTAATATCTACATTTTTATACACAGCAAATGTAGCAAAAATTTTTGACAAAAAACATAACATACAATTGATGGCAGGGCATGAACAATTAATGATGGCGGCCCACAGACATAAAGTGATGACATGCCATAAACATTAAGTGATGGTGGCTCACTAACATAAAGTAATGATGGCCCACAAACATAAGGTGATGTTAAGCAAAAAAAACATAAAGTGATGGTGGTCCACAAACATAAAGTGATGGCGACCCCAAAAATATAAAGTGATGGCGGTCCACAAATATAAAGTGATGGCGGTCCACAAATATAAAGTGATGGCGGTCCACAAATATAAAGTGATGGCGGTCCACAAATATAAAGTGATGGCGGTCCACAAATATAAAGTGATGGCGGTCCACAAAAATAAAGTGATGGTGGTCCACAAACATAAAGTGATGGCGACCCAAAAAATATAAAGTGATGACGGTCCACAAACATAAAGTGAAAGGGTCCCACAATTATTGAATGATGGCGGTCCACTAACATTAAATGATGGTGGGCTATGTCAGGGGGGAGGTATGGCGAGAGGGAATATGATACTTTAATATTTTGGTATGATAATTATATCCCTTGTTTATGTACCCCCAAGGTTATGAATGTAATAAGTACAGACATCAAATACTATAATCAAGCACCATGTAATAACATCAAGAACTATAATCAAACGTAATATCACGTTTTAATAATGAAATGTTAAAGATAATATTTAAAAAAATACGAGATTGAAATGCATGAAATGTAATATTAAAATGTAAAATTTAATATTTATATATAATATTATAATGTTATAACCAAATGTAATTTTTAAACGTAAAATTTTTTTTATTTATGTTTAAAATGTAATAATTCAAATGTTAAACAGAAATCTGGGAAATTGTGAGGACCATGTTTTTTTTTTGCCTCCTTAAACATTACGTTAGGTTTTTTATTGATTGTATTGGCCAAGCTTGGAGTGGTCAAGCAATTCTAGTCACGTGAACAGGTTCGAAGAAAAATGACCCGGCCTATGTTCAACTCTCAACTCGTTTTTTTGGTTCTGTTCTATGCAAGTACAGGGGAGACCATTTGTTACTGTAGGCCTGAATTCTGTCCTGCAACGTCACAACATGTGGGCAGTTTAAACCAATAGTTTTGTCGCCACTTCGTACAGATCTGTTACGTTGCAGGCCAGTGTTTAGGCGATATGGTATTGACACTTAGCAACGAAACAACTGAAAATAAACAATTTACTTTTTTTTTCAGCTGTGAAGTCCTGCAGTGTTTCGAGTTCTGTGGATAACATAGAAGCAATATAATTTGTATCAATAGGTGTCATTTTGCCCATCAGATTTACAAGATAAGAAATAATAAGATCTGTTTAACAACAGCTAAGGATGTCATTGATTAGTGCACTTGATCCAGGGGCCGTCAACATTGGGCTGGGATCACATTCGGCGTCAGATGACGAATTATTTTTGTCCATTGCATTCGGGATTTTATTTTATTGTGTAATTACTGCAATATCGCTAACACTATTATTTGTGTGTGGGTTTTTATATTGTCCAAAAAAAAAAAAAAAAAGAAATGGAAACAATAAAGGAAAAAAATCGATACAACACGAAAATGGTTAATTTAATTTATAGTACCACCATCTGAAAGAAAGAAAAAAAAGTAAAATCTGATGAATGGAATCTTTTACATTTCTCACACCTCGCCTATTATATTTATGAGGGCGGGGGACAATGCCTGCTATATAAGGCTTGTCTTCAGTCCGAAGATTAGTGAGGAATTTAGTATTTCGCGTGGCTGCGCAGCCCCAGCTGTGACCTACATATTTTGCCACAACCAGGGCAAGAATAACCATTGTCCGCCGGTGGTCGATTGAGATTTTCTTTTCGCCGTGTGCGTCTGTCCTCGGCAGCGGATTTTATTTTGGTCTCAAATGTGTATCTCGCGGCCTTTGTGAGTGACCTCTAGCAGTCTCGTTCTGAGGCCGCATGCAACCAGGTGCTCTCTTCTATGTCAGCAAGGGCAAGTTGGCGCCTAAGCTGTTCTTTGAAGCGTTTTCGTAGGGCGCCTCTGATACGTCGGCCACCTTTTAGCTCACCAAAAAAAGACTGCCTTTGGCATACGTTCGTCTCCCATATGGTATATGTGCCCTGCCCAGCGTAACTGTCGGACCATAAGAAGTCCCTCTATACTGTCCATACCGGCGCTCGCAAGGACATCGCTGTTTGTAGCGCGGTCTTGCCACCGTATGTCCATGATGGTGCGCTTAAGTAGTTTAAGTTGCTCTCTGTATAGTGTCCATGTTTCAAATCCATATACTATAGTATAGTTTAAATTATACTGTTGTTTATTATAGTATAGTTTAAATTATTCTGTTGTTTATTATAAAAAGTTTTGTCTTTTAAACCCACAACCTCTTATGTCATAACGCCCGAGCAAAAAAAAAAAAAAGGCTGCGCAAAACGTCGCGAACTTGTTGTCGAGGGGATTTAGTCAAAAACATGTATTTGGTGCTCGTGACGAAAACTTTGTTTTTTAAATTAGAAAGCTAAACCGCAGATGGAAGCTCTTTGTGAGTGATAAAAGTTAACCACGGAAAATGACCTACCTATGGATTGCAACGATACGCAAGATAAAGTAAATAAATGCATTGCATAAAGAAACCATTTCATTTGTTATATAACTAGAAGAACCTAACGTCTACGCCAGTTGATTTTTCCCTTGCTGTATATTGTTTACTTTGTATTCGACTTCTCCATTGTTTTTTTTTTTTTCGAAATTATTATAATAATAGAAAGGCCCGCTAGTACTCGCTACTCTTACATTCGTTTAGCCCGTGAAACTATGATAAAGTAAAATGAATTGGAACGGCCCTTAAGTTCGAGTTTCACGCCCCCTTAATAAATAGTCTTATTCACTCTCTCTTGCTATTCCTCTGATTTCTGTTCTTGATTGGAATATTTTAAACATATTATGCGATTAAACATTGGAATAAAACGAAGATCATCTTATCTTATATAATACAGACGTTACTTCAAAAAAGAAGATGATTATGTCTTACGCGTCATGCATTTAGTCATGCATATTAACCAATGACTTAAATTCTGCCAAGTCACTGGTTTTTCTGGCTAGCTCAGGCAACCCATTCCATGCTCTAATAGCACTAGGGAAGAAGGAGCATTTGTACAAATTTGTCCTAGCATATGGGACGAGGAATGTGCCTTTATTTTTGTGTCTTTCAGAGTATTTTATTAAGTTTTGTTTTTGTATTTGAAGATTATGGTTCAGTGTTTTATGTATAATTGCTACTTTACTTTTGAGTCTTCTGTCCTGAAGGCTTTCTAAATTTAGTGATTTTACTAATGGTGTTACTCTAGTCAAATGTGAATATTCGTTTGTTATGAATCTCACTGCTCTATTTTGTGTTTGTTCCAGTTTCTTAATGTTTTCTTGAGTTGAGGGGTCCCAAACGGTGGATGCATATTCTATTATTGGCCTAACCAAGGTTAAATAACATTTTAGTTTTATGTTCTTATTTGATTTATAGAAATTTCTTTTAATAAACCCTAATGCTTTGTTGGATTTTTTTGTAGTTTCATCAATATGTGGATTCCATGACAGTTTTTCATTTATTATAACACCTAGGTATTTTGCGTTTTTAGTCTGTGTTACTGGTTTGCCATGAATAAGATAAGTGGAATTAATTTGTTTTAGTTTTTTTGTTACTCTTAACAACTGACATTTTTCTGGGTGGAAAGACATGCTCCAATTTGATTCCCATTTCTGTAATTCATCTAATTCTCTTTGTAAAATATCTGTGTCTTGTGTTGTTTTTATTGTTCTATATATTATGGAATCATCTGCAAATAATCTGACTTTTGTTCCTGAACTAATGCAATTTGGTAAATCATTTATGTAAATTAAAAATAGTAGTGGACCCAAGACTGTTCCTTGAGGTACACCTGAGTTTACTGTTATTGGTGTTGATTTACAGCCATTTATTATTACAGTTTGTTCTCTCCCTATCAGAAAATCTTTAATCCACTGATGCAGTGGACCATTAATGCCGAAATATTTTAATTTTTTAAAGATATATTTAGAAAAAAAAAAGGATTTGAATAGTGGACCACAGTTGTCATTCAGTCTATTACACATAAACACGTTCATGCATCTATTTTGGGTTTTAGAAAGGGTAAACAAAAGTTTGCGTTTATAAAATGTCTACAATAGACTGTTACTCTCCAATGAGTCAAATAATCTACACACAAAAAAAGAGATAAATAGTACTTAAAAACGGGCGAAAGCATATTTTGCATAGCGTTAAAACGTCGGCTTTATAAAAACACTTTAGATGAAACTGTAAATAATATTTTTTTTTTGAAAAATTGAACCGCTGTAGTTTCATATCCAGAAAATGTCTTAAGTTTTTCTATTTACACGGAAAGTAATAACAAGGTTAAAGTTTCTTTGCTTTTTTTTTTCGACTATCGAAATTGGATAATTAGTGATGACTCATCTAGGGCTAAGAATATTATGTATAGAAATTTAATTGCTCAAAAAATAGAATTGTATATTGTGGTTAAACAATACTTTGACTATGTTCAGTGTCTGACAAAGAAAAAACAAATCTGCTTATCTGATAGTTACATTAAATGTGAGATTTCACAACGTATGCAGAAGCACAGTTACTTATTACCATTCATAATCTAGTTGTCGCCCCTTAAGAGGCAATAGTATTAACCCTCAAAGTGCTGAGCTGTTTTACAATGAATGCATAAACAATGGAGGCTAACTACCACACGCGCCTTAAGGGTTAAAGGGGGTGCAGAAGTAAAAAGTTTGAGAATCTCTTGAATTAAACAATCCTGTACATTTGAAAGAATCTACTTGATAAATGATAAATACTTGATAGTCTTAACAAATTACAAGATTTAATAGAGCCTACTTACGCATATCATGATCCGAGACCTTCTGGCGTTCTAAACCTTTTTCTGCTTGAAAAAACAACCCAATGATATATATATATATATATATATATATATATATATATATATAATAAAAAACATCATTATGTGAGGTAGCATCTACTTTATTCTAGGATTCGGATGGAAATCGAACCCATCTTTTAAAGTTCGGGATCGGTTCGGTCAGTTTTAATTTCGGCTTCGGCTTGATGACGTTTATAGTTCGGGTTCGGTTCGGTCACATCTAAAGTTCGGGTTGGTTTCAATGGTATGAAAATTAGGTAATAGCAAAAACCTATGTGCTTGCAATAATGATCAATTCAACTTATTAGATAAAACAGTGACGCCAAAACCTAACGTAACATTTGAAACTCCGACCCTCGTTCATTTCCCATCCCTTCTCAACAAAATATCCTCGTCAATACTCTAATCTCTCGAGCTAACTGTGATATGTTCGTGGCTCATACTACGAATGCCGTCATATTTGCTTTATGCTTTTGATTTCATAATTCTGTTTAACGTATCGTTCTGTAGAAACAACTCTATATATAATCAAACATAGAAACAGCCACAAACAACTCTATATATAATCAAACATAGAAACAGCCACAAACTACTCTATATATAATCAAACATAGAAACAGCCACAAACAACTCTATACATAATCAAACATAGAAACAGCCACAAACAACTCTATATATAATCAAACATGTTGGCCTATTTTCATGCTCTACAAAAAAAGGTTAAGATATGTTCACTTTCCTGGTAGTCTCAACATTCAGAGTCTACTTTTTTTTTTCGAATCTCCCATTTCATTAACGCATTTAACTCTTTCTCTCCTAACTGACGATACCAGCGTTGATTCCATCAGAATGTGGTAAATAATTACGGAGAGAAAAGGTTAATATTAAATGCACGGTACTCTTTGTATTGATACCAAAAGAAGACAACCCAAATGGACGCAGAGAAGATGCACGAACAAGATGGCAAGGACATTGCCAGCTCAAGAAGAATGTTCCGAGTATTATATCATGTCGCTGAAAACTAAAAATTTTTTTGCACTATAATATGCAAAATTTTTATTCAGTTCTGTTAAGGTAAGGACGGTTCGTTTTAAAGTTTGGGTTCGCTTCGATTCGGTCTTAAGTGAGGTTCGATTCGGTTCGTTTCCCATCTCTAATGATTGCTTGATATATAGTGTATGTGTCTCTTCATGAAGTCTATTTAAAGGATTTAAAATAACTTATTTTGTAACAATGAATTTTTTTTCTTCTTAGCGTCATGCAGTTATTAGAGAGTCATCCAATTTAAAATTTTTAATATGACGAAACGTATTAACTACTATATCTAGTCCATGTAATAGAGAAATAAGCTGTGTTGGTGTTGTTATTCATACACTTTGTCCACATATACGCAAAGGCTTCAGGTCAAATCTAAAGAAAGTTCACATTTAACTTAAGATACTTACCCTTAAAAATGGAAGGTCTATAAGATTCTGAAATATATATACAATTCAAAACATTTGTTAATGGCAATGTGCTAAATTCGCTAAATGAGTAAATGTAGAATATCAAAAGTACCCCTTGCAGATTTTGCGATCTATGAGGCAGATGATTAGAATCCGTGACCCGTCGGTGCTAGTAATTCTTTTCCCATAGATATACACCAGCTGTCAAATTTCTAGGAAAACCGTTTAGAGCCTTTTTCGAGAACCGTGTCCACTCAAACTATGTGTATGTGTGGAATGCTGCTGTGTTGTGTTATTTTTTGTCATGTAATAATAAGTGTCAAGGCTGTTCACATTTTATGGACAATAAACACCTTTACCTTTCAAGAATTAACAGTAACATTCCAATAAAACTAACAATAGGAAATGGGGTTAAAAATAAGTTCGTATATTTTTAATAGATTTTTTATGAAGAAGCTAATTTTGGGAGGCTTTAATCACAAAGGGGATACAATACGTGAGATCAATCAATCAATCGTGAAGAATTAACATTTTTTGTTTCGCAATGAGCTATTCTGTTATGCTTCACATCAAGCCGAGACAAAATGAATTTCTAAGAGTCTTATATATTCTAAGTAAAGCATTAATTTTTGAAAGCGTAGTTAAAAAAAATTGAAGCTGTCCTATTCACAAGCTCTAACTGTAATTTAAGCATTAAATTAGCTGTAAAGCTGTTACGTAAAAGATACCTACTGGATTCTCTGAATGATCGTGACCGAAGATCTGTGGAAAAAAAAACAACCCAGTACACATTAAATTAAAAAGAGAAAATTAGGACAAACATTTTTAAAGTTCCCCTCCTTCTTCCACGGCTCAAACCCGATCTTGTTTTTAAACGTAAAGAGACTAGCGGTTAATTGGACCCAGCTGCTTTTTTTGGACGGAATTCTAACCTAAAGTACCGAAACATTATACACGGTCGAATCCGGAAAATTGAACCACATTAGGACACTATCGCTTTGGTTCTGTTGACCGGCTGGTTTGTAAATTGGAAAACAAGAGCTGGTTACAGTTTGAAAAGGGGAAAGAATTATTCTAACACTAAACTGTAAGGAATATACCGGTATTAAGTGATGATCAAAATTGACGTTCTATGGTATCGCTCCTGACTGGGAACTTTTTCTAGAAGGAAATTCAGATATTGAATTTGTATTAGTTTCTATTTTAAAAGCCCCCGCGAATCTCAAGATACCGCACCCTCTGACACATTCAGGGATTCTCAAACGCCACAAGTGACATTCACACCTTACACCATCAAGCACCGTTAAGTAGATGTAGATCTCCCAAGTATGGGGGCTTATGGTATATAGTTCTATAACTCGGGGGCGCCCTTAAAAATACCAAAGCTCAAAAGACCAGTTCTGTTACGAAGCTAAGAGCCTTAACTCTCAGCCACCACGTATTGCTTAATGCCCAATCAATAATTGATATTTTAAGTTTCTCTCGCTCTTTGATAATTAATCCTACATTTATCCCTCCAATTTTAACTTTCGTTTTGCGCTAGGAATAAAAACGTAGAGAAATGTGTTTACGTAAAAAAACAAAACAAACGCAAATGGAGTTTAAAGCGTTTAGTGCGAAATTAATGATGCATAAATATGGAATATCGTATGTAATATGTGGTAATACCCACATGTCTTGTGGCAATGTTGCAGAGAGATGAATGCAATTTAAATTAGGGTCTTTCTCTTTGGAAGAAGCCTCGGCTTCTTTAAGTGTTGACCCTAAAAATAGAGTAGAGATGCAGTAGAGGACCTGGATGACAAAAAAAACCAGAGGTTAGACTGTATCCTGTGCAGAGGTGTACCTAGGGCGGGGGAGGGAGGAGGAGAATTTCACAATCCCCCGGGCCTCCACTTGAGGCGAGCCCCCAAAATGAGTTTTTTTTTTTTTTTTTACATTAAATATCAAATAGTAAACAAAATGCACCCCCCCCCAAAGAGGTCAAGCCCCCCCCCCCCCCCCCCGGGCCCTACAATGATGGCAAATTCCTAGCTACGCCAGTGATCCTTTGCTGCACAGTGATGGAGGTCCGTTGTTCAAGTACAGTCTGTTTATTTTTATATTTTCTTCACCTCATTTTCTCAATAACCTTTGCTCCTTACCTCCACTAGTCGTTTTTAGTGTGTTCAAACTTGTAATAAAAAAAAATTAAACTTGACAAATATAGAAAAAAATAATTACGAAATCCTATGGAAGATCTTTGTCTTTTCAAGAAGTGACGTGAAGACGAGAGACCTGTGAAAGTTGAGTAGAAAATTTTTTAACAATACCAAATATTGGCTTTCACGGCTTGCAAACTGTTACATTGCCATTACGTGCAATAGTATGAAGTTTTTATGCTCATAAAATTGGTAAATAAGGATGTGAATGATGTGACTTAACTAGAGCAGCAAGCATAGAAATAATGTTTAAAAATTAATATTAGTGCAGCGCATCTTTCATTCTATAACAATGCTATGACAATGCTCACTGCTCTTTGGTGCAATGTCTTGCATGGACCCAAAGGAGGAGAAAGTAATGGGGATAAGGTGTCCGTGCTGACCTTACGAGCTCAGCTCTAAGCGGGATTCGAACATGAGCCGTTATGTAGCCAAGTGGTTCATGCCAAACATCCTATACATATCACTCTATTACTGTTTAAAATTGGCTAAATCTAAAACTATAAATTGAGGAAGATATTGATGATGGAAATAACCATGTACGTTGCAATAAGACTATATCACTCCACGATAGGACCATAACAAATTCAGAATTTTGGAATATGGTTTCTCAAAATATGATTGATAAAAGGTTAAGTTACATTGTTTTTTCTTTGTTCCTCAAACAGTCTTTGACAATGATCAATAATAATTAATAAGACCTGTATATCTGGATTGGTAACACATAAAGATAAAAATAATAATAATAATAATAATTGTTATATTATCAATTAGGATGTAAAAACAACACTGCTGTTTAAATTACAGCTCCATTTTTATTGACATGACAAGAAGGTGAAAAAACTAACAGGAGACATCAATACACACTAATAACAGACTTGAGAAAAACATGCGAGCACGAGAACATATTGAACAGTAGGACAAGGGAGACAAGTACACAAACACACACACACACACAACATACGTACACATAAATACATATCAATGTAACAACAATAATAATAATAATGCTAAGACTTGTCTTTGAGTCCGAAGATTAACGAGGAATGCAGTATACCCGCGGCTATGCAGCCTACATATTTTGCCACGTCTAGTTTAGGCATATTTGCCATTTGCCTCATACGCCACGTTTTCGGAGTCTCGACCTAGAACACTATAAGGTAACGCTCTTGGAGTCTGGGTTCGGTTCTTTATTTTCTCGCCATTTGAAAACAATCACGTCATCTCAAGTTCAATGATGTACTCACTGCTAAAACATGTCAAAAGCTGAACCACAGCCTAGGGAGCAGACCTTCTAGCTATCAACAACTTTCAATTTAAACTTAGCTCTCTATTGATTTTAAAACGAGAATTTGTCGTAAATCTTTTGTGACACTGTGCAGCTATCAGCTTGAAAAGTGCTGATGTAAAGTTGTTTTTTTTTTTAAAAGACTTAAAGATAAGAATACTAGTTTTAAAACAACAACAACGAAGAAGAAGAGCAGGTAAAACAATGCAGATAGAAAAGACAAGATTTAAATTCGAGAAATAAACAATTGAAATAATCTTTAGGAAATGTAGATTATACACAATACATCATCAAATGTTTCATCCAAGAAAGTTTTGTTTTTTACAAACTCTGGTACACAATGTTTAACATATTATTTCTCCCACTTCCCATTCACGGATGAAGTTGAAACTTTGGACATATATTCATTGTTCTTAACGATTCATGAATCAATTTTAAAAAATCTACGATTAATTAAGTAGTTAGTGGTAATCAATTAATTTAGTTAAATATAGAGAAAGGGAAATAAATCTTGTTTTTTAAAAGTAGTTTTTATATTTCGCTTGTTTTGTGATACTACTACCAGTGGACGGTCTCTGAGGATGGACCGACCCACTTCTAGCCTACAGGTCGGCAGCAGATAATTTCACCATAATTCTAAACGCTGGTCAACAGTCGCGCCCACAGAGTACATGTAACCTCGAACTCTTTAACACAATGCCCCAACCAACCAAGCTCTGCACCAGCCAAACGTTCAGAGGCAATCTTATCTTATCTTATATAAAACAGACGTTACTTTAAAAAAAGAAGATGATTACGTCCTACGCGTCATGCATTTAGTCATGCATATTAACCAATGACCTAAATTCTGCCAAGTCACTGGTTTTCCTGGCTAGATCGTTTATTTTTGTTAAAAAAGCACGTGAAAATGACTCTCTTCTTCATTTTTAAAGTGGGAAGTTTCAATTTCTTTCGAGTGATCTACCATTATTCTGTTGATGTCTTTTCTTGACCAAAAAAAGTCCGCTTTAAAACGTTTCGCCGACTTCAAGGATGATCGTTCGACCTTCAAGTCTAATTAAAAAAAAATATGTGTTACTTCTTACCGTTGAATATTATCTAATTGTCTTGAGCTCTTCTTACTTTGAGATCAGTACATAATAGACGCCAGGACTACTAATAATTAAGTTCAAAATGCAGGATAATGCTTATTAACGGGACGCTGAGGTAGTTTGCAGCGTTGTCCCCGGGCTACCCAAGCTAATGAATGGGGGGCTGCGAACCTTTTTTTGTGTGTTTATGGGTCACTAGTAAGTTTGAAAAATTCTGATCTAGAGGGAAGGCACTACGCCTAACAGCAGAGTTTCTCGCCAAGGCTTACGGGAGGACTGATCTTCCAGCCTTGCCACCAATTGGAGTTCATCTCAGATCTAGAGGGGTGTTTTAGGGCTAAGCGTGTGTGCGGTATGACTCTAGACCTGTCCACTGAGACTTCGTGTGCTTGAAACAAGAAGATGTACTTACCAAGAGGGTAGCCAGGGTCAGACAGAATGTTGCAGATAGTACTATGTGTGGGTGACAAGATCACTTCTTCCGCATCATTAAGAACTAGTTCCGCTGATAGAATGGGGACAAACGTACGTCGTGTGGTATCAACCCCATCTCCAGTAGACTGAAGCAGATGACACAAACAATTGTATAACCTTATCAACGCAGAAGCTTTGATATCACCTTAAAAACTCTTAATAGGGTATTAGTGTGGCGCAGTGGCGTCACTAGGGTCGGTGTTACCCCTCCTCCCCCCTAAGAAAAAAAAAACTATCCCCTTAAAAAAAACACAAAACTATTGTTTATTTTCTTTCTTTACATTTAAAAAAAAACAAACTATATGCTATAATTGATGATCACCGCAAAGTACCCGTCTTCTATTTTATTTTAAAATGTCTTTTTTTTTTAAAATTACATTTTATCAAGTTATATAAAAGTGAACAAAAGGAAATCACTAAATTCAGCAAAAAAATTATTTTTTTTATTTGAGTTTTAGTATAAAAGCTGTCATGGACTCAGTTGCATACCTTATCCACAATACGTATTGCCGCCTGCATTTTCTGACCTGAAAGTATTGAAAGAAAATAAGAACGTTTTCAAGTACAATTTTAAATTACTTTAAGTAAACATTATACAAAAATGTCTTAATGTGTCTAGATGCACTGGCTAGAGCAGCGGTTCTCAACCTTTGAAGCTCGGCGACCCCTTTTTACAATCCGTCACTCTGTCGCGACCCCCCCTCCCACCACACACACATACAGCAATAGAAGAATGGACAAAAACAATCCATATTTTCGATGGTCTTAGGCGACCCCTGGCAAATCGTCAATCGACCCCCAAGGGGGTCGCGACACACAGGTTGAGAACCCCTGGGCTAGAGTATATCAAAAGACTGAAGCAAGGAAGTTTGTCTTCGATTTGTTATATCCAGTGGTTGAGCTACGGTCTGCTATAGCCTGGATGATCGACATTTTAGAAATAGCATTACGTGCTAAAGTCTAGATGATCTAAAGTGTAGATCTACTAATCTACAAACTAAAATCTGGAAGATCTTAAGATTAGATTACCTACTATAACTAGATCTAATTAGTTACGTCTGAATGATCTAAACTCTAGCTTTAGTATTACGCGCTAAAGTCTGGATGAATAAGTTTCTAAATCTGAATTTACTTGATCTATTGGCTTTATTATCTATAATTTATCTTGTAGAATGGAAATGAAAGCCATTGGCATTACATAGGATCGAATTGTTATCACACTAACAACTTAAGTGGAATGGGTTGCTTGAGTTAGCCAGGAAAACAAGTGATTTGGCAGAATTTAAGTCATTGACTAACATGTATGATCAGATTTTTTTTAAAGTAATGTCTGCATTTAGTAAGATAAGATAGTTTAGATAGAGAATTGATAATCCAGTTTCAATATCTTGATTTAGAAACAAAAAGTAAAAGAAATACCGTAGCGAGAATGGAAATCTAGGAACAAGTCTTTGCCTGAAGCAAAGCACTTCCTAGTTAACCTGTTTCACTTCCACAGTGGGCCTAACTGTGTTTCAGAAGCTTTCAACACAGCCAAACGGAACTTGACATAATATTAGTATTTGGCGATAGTGCGAAATATAGAAGGGATTTATCTACAGTGCTGAACGGTGCTTCTATCATGTCCAGCGTTTGTTTTTAATTGGGTGTCTTGTGTTGGTATATTGGAGTCTCAAACTGTGCCGAGGCACCTTGAACCTTGATACCTCTGTTTGGTATTTGAGTCCACACATTTAGGAGGATTGACTCTGACCAGACCTAGATGAGACCAACATATTTTGCCTGTTTACAACGCTGACAATGCCATTTTCTGCAGGCTGGGGGAAATACATTATCTAAGTAATTGTAATGTCTTAGACTCCGAAGATTAAGTATGAGTGAAGTATTTCACATGGCCATGCGAACCTATTTGCACATGCATATTTTTCCATATCTAATGCAAACAAAGTGATTGTCAGCCAGGAGTTTAAGTTAAAATTTTGTTTTCTGAGCGTGTCTTCTATAATCATCTTTTTTTTTAAAAACTAACATCTGTATTATATAAGATAAGACTTTTTATGAGCTTCAAATGTGTTCATCGGCCTGCCTGAAAAGTTACTTTTTTTTTCAGAGGCCATCTGTTGACAACTATTTTTCCTTTGAGGGTCAAAGGGCACCTACGTCGAACTTTATAACGCTTACGGTTGTGTTTTTTTGTTTTTTTTTTTGGGGGGGGGGATCTCTGTTACGCCGTCACCCAACTGAATCTACTTAGCCCCAACAAGGACTTGAATGGACATCCCTCAACTTGGTGGACATATTTACATATCTGGGAAGCATTGTATCCAATGACCCTTCACTCAAAGAGATGTTGATAACCGTCTTGCTAAGGCTAATAACGCATCTAGACGCCTCCAATCGAGAATGCCGCTCCTCCTACCTACGAGAATCAAATGTCAACCAAACAGTGGTCCTCACTACACGTTTCTATGGCTCTTGACCGTGTCGCTCTATACGGACTATAGAAGGCGTGAAAGGCTCCTTGAACGCTTCAATCAAAGGTGCCTCAGCTCCATAATGGCCATACTCTGGCTAAACTACATTACAAATAACCATGTTCTGCTGGAGGCCGGTGTGGACAGTATAGAAGCACTACTTACCATTCGACAGCTGTGCTGGGTCGGACACTTATTTTTTAAATAGTTAGATGGAAAAAAAATATTGTGAACATAGTGACAATAACTGAAATAAGGGGCTAATTCGAGAAACTGGCGCCTCATTCAGTAAGCTTCTGTTTGAGGGGCTCGTTAGCCTTAGCTGATTACCCACTTAGGAGAATGAAAAACATGAATCCAAACCTCCGATGCCTTGCGGCTATACGTCGTTCCGACCATAAATAATGCCTCGCTTTCATCTCGTTAATTGGTAAACCTAAACTGCGTTACATGTTGGCGGCAATATCTCTCCGAATGGAGCTCTGCAGTTACCACCACACTCACACTATGCTATGTGAACCATAGTCATACTAAGACTGTAGGAGGAAAACAAACAAACACTGTAACAACTACATTCAACCATTATATAAAACATCAAGAGAATATCTAAGTTAAAAAGAATCATAATTTATTGCAGTCGTGATAGTACATTGACTGTTCACTTCTTGTCAGGCGAAATAACAAATTCTCATGCTTCTTGGACGACGATGTATACTTGTACTAATATATTTTGGACAACAATCTAGATACGTGGGGGGAGGGGGGGGAGGGGAGAAAACTGAAATGGGAGCTAGAGCGAATTGATTTTTTTAAAAGTGTTTCACAGAGCAGCTGTCATTTGATGACAACAAGGGTTAAGAGCAACAGTGACATTTGTCATATTAATGGTGAAGGGGCATCATAGTCAAATTTGAAATAAATTAATATCATTTTTTAGTGATCAATTTAAAGCACTAACATTATCAGCATAGACTGAAAGTTATCTGATTATAAAATCATCAATTTATTGGCTTCAGTTATACATCATTCCGTCAATAACATTGTCAGAAGCCATTGATGCATGGCACGTATGGTTTAACAAAAATCGCTATGCAGTCTAGGGCAGTAAATAAATAAATCACATTTTTGAGAACATTGAAAACGAACTGAGTTCGTTGCCACATAAAAAGAACAAGTCCAACAAGCTTGCTAAACAATTTCAGCTAAATGTCTCACCTAGTTACATATAATTTGACGTCATGCGTTCATGCTTTTGACGTGAAAGCTAAAATAATGTTCTTAGTCTTAACATTAATGAAGTAATAAACTCCTTCTAATTGTTCCTTCTTTTACTATGCTGCTTTCCATTGTGATATTTACATTTCCAATGTGATATTTGAAACTATACCTGTATTGGTACATTCTACATCTCTTATTATTCAGGGTTGTCCATTTTCATCCTAGCATTTATCTCTAATCATTTCAGAATAGACATATATCATTCTGAGTGTTTCATTTTAACCACTTACTGGTAATACTTGTTATAGACAATTAACATCCATATCATGGAGCTCTACCTAAATATTCATTTTTTTAAATTTGGTGGCCGGAGATAAACACACAGCTAATCTTCTCTCTTACACAAATTGAACATTTGTTTCGTTAATCGTAAATCACATAAATCTGTTCAATGATTACGTTATAAATTTTAAACCGAGTTTGCATAAGTGATACATGGGGAAATTTTGTAGCGACAAAATGGAACCTAAAGGAAAAAAAAACCATAAGAAAATGAAAAGAAGATGACTGGCAGACATTATGAAATTAATAAACAAAACAAACAATATCGAGGACTCCACATAAAAAAAAGATCACTATGTGCTACAGGCGAATGAGGCTAGATATTTGATTCCACGGTGCTGAAATGTGAACACTTTACATTCTATAAAGTTTTCAAAAAGTACTTCGTCTACTGATACGTCAGTATTCAATGCACAGGATACACAAGATGCATTGCTTTGACTCATTTTGTCGAAATCTTCAAATGTACCGCACACCAGATACAAAGCATAGTGATTTTATAAAACGAATTTAACAGCATTATTTCCCCGTGGCACGACGGTGCGTTTCTCCGTGGCTCTAGTCCAGGGCATCAAGATCGTCTTCCGGGTTCGGCAGGTGCCTGTGCCGTCGTAGCTCGATCACCATCAGCTTCATTTCAAGTATGCGCCTCTGTCGCTTTATCAGGAACCGTATGTGGTCAAAGATCAAAGCGATGCACCAAGTCATTAGGATCAGGCAGATCATGATCTCGGCCCCATACATGAGGAGATTGAAGTCGATGGTTACAGCTTCCTGTGACTCAGCCTGGATATCTGAGAACGAGATATGCTGTGTCGTTGTAGTACAAATATTTCAGCGGTGCCAGTGTCATAGCTACTATATATCTATACCATGCTACTTATATATATTATAAACATGTTATACTAAAAATTGGTTTTCTAATGGTTACATATTTAGAAACCTATTATCTGAATATTTCCTCAATGAATTTTTTTCTTTTAAAACAATTGTCAATTTTGCGTAGCTTATTTTTAAGTAACCGTCATTTTTTTCCCGATAGGCTATACAATTTTCACACACAAGAATATTTGTAAAATAAAAATTGTAATATTAACCAGATTATTCGTAAAATTAAACAACATATATATATCTCAAGATCTAAACAAGAAAAACATAAAAAATACTTTTAAAAAAAACAAACAAAGCTTATATTAAGTGCAATCGTATCAACTAGTTTGGATCAATCATGGAATTAAATGTATAATATATCTAGACCAACAATAATAAATCTGTGCCATTAGAAATATTTTTGAACAGGTTGAACAACTAGAATTCGATCTCAGGGCTCAAGTCTTCTAAAGGGCATGAATTCAACTTTTACTACCACATCTTTTTTAAAGTTTATTTCCTTTGTTCGATACCAAACAAAAATAATTAATTACCAATAGTTAATTTTTTTTTTAAATTCTTGTCTTGTCGCGTACAAGAAATAATTGTGCAAAATTTCAACTTCATCAGAGATTGGGTTTGGGAGAAATAATATGTACACATTTTTTACCAGACATACAGACAGTCAGGGTGAGCTGATATAAGCTTTGTAACAAAAAAGGAGGCATTATTAGGATTTCTATTTTGACACTTCCGGTGGATTTTTTTCAGGAATATTCTTGCTTCCACCAATTTCCACCTTCATGTTATCACCTAACGTCTATATCTGATTTCTCCAAGCAGCCTTTGTCAGGAAATGGTAGGAAAAAAAATGCTAACTATTTATATGTTTCTGAAGAAAAAAAATATCTCATGAATGCATCATGGTCGAATTTTTGGCTCCTCGACAAAATTGCGCCGACGAAATAGCGCCGACAAAATAGCCCCAACTACAAAATAGCGCCGACAAAATAGCGCGGAAAAGAATATTTTTCAGTCATTTTGCAAGAAATACTTTACATGTATTTTAAAATATGAACAGAGACAATATTTTTTTATTTTAAATGTTATCATTATTTTTTAATCAGTTTCAGGAAACACTTTCCATATCTTGACATATAAATATGCAAACATTATGCAAGAATTATAACAAGCTAAAATGAATAATTTCAAAATATATCATCATTTAAAATTCCCAAAATACACCTCAAAAGCACGCAAAGATACTTCCATACCTGTCGGATGTATACAGTGGTTAAGAAAAAAACAACTGCTGATTTATTTGTCATGGAAAAGAATGTAACACAAGGAGAGGAAGGCGAGGTTTTTTATTCTTTTCTCGTGAAGAGTGTGCTTGAGAGAGAAGGTAAATGGCTTGAGGCCCACAATCCAAACTGACACTCCTGAACTTTTGGTATCTGATCTATAAGAGAATGTGTTAGACAAAGACGGTCAGGAAATATCCAAATGCTGCTGGTGAAATCATTTGGGCAGCTGTTTGAGAAAAACATTCATTTGAAAGCTAAAAAGATTATAGAAATAAAAAGCATCCTTTAGGTCAGGATTTTTTTTATTTATTTTACCATCACAAGAGAGATAACAAGACACCAATAGAAAACATAGATATACAAGCTCTTTTGTCCCACTGGCAATAAAATCACAACTGCTGATTTTTTTGTCATGGAAAAGAATGTAACACAAGGAGAGGAAGGCGAGGTTTTTTATTCTTTTCTCGTGAAGAGTGTGCTTGGGAGAGAAGGTAAATGGCTTGAGGCCCACAATCCAAACTGACACTCCTGAACTTTTGGTATCTGATCTATAAGAGAATGTGCTAGACAAAGACGGTCAGGAAATATCCAAATGCTGCTGGTGAAATTATTTGGGCAGCTGTTTGAGAAAAACATTCATTTGAAAGCTAAAAAGATTATAGAAATAAAAAGCATCCTTTAGGTCAGGATTTTTTTTATTTTTTTTACCATCACAAGAGAGATAACAAGACACCAATAGAAAACATAGATATACAAGCTCTTTTGTCCCACTGGCAATAAAATCATTAAATTCAATTAATCTATTTGATATAAACCTTTCACATGCAAATTATGAGTGAGTCGGGTTTTCTATAGTCTTTATGTTTTGTTTAGCGTAATGCACAAATTGTAAGACGGGCTTCCATATTGGTAATAAAGATTATTATTATTATCTTTTACCTTCCCTTGAATGGGGTCACCACTTTTCAAAAAACATATTTTTTTTTGCAAGTTTTGCATTTTATACGTTCATAAAAAGAGGAGAATGAAAATAAACTTTTAAAGCTCCTCCTTTTCTCTGCAAATATGGCATACGTCTAGATCTAATAATATTAAAGAAGACAGAGACATCCACAAAAGCGCTGCCCAGGACCTTCACTTACTAAAATGCGATACTTTTATACACATCATTTATAAGTATGCGCTCTTTTGTCAGGAAATTTCGCACTATTTTATCGGCGCTATTAGGGGTGCTATTTTGTCCTCGCTTTTTTGTCGGGTCACCCGATTTGTTAGTTAATAGCATATTTTATATTACTAGACCTTAACTTAAAACAAGTCTTTGCAGAAACGGACATTATTTTCATTAGTTCTGTGAGACAAATTCATATGATAACTCTTTGTTTCTTGTATCATTTTTTTTTCTAGAAAAGAGTAATAAATAAAATTTTATCGGAAAATAATAAGTATTTTTAAAAATATGTTTGTAAACACAAAGAGAATATTGTGTTTTTCTTTTTCTTTTTTTTTTACAAATCTGTACGAAAAAGACATTTTGGGTCAATCTACCTCTTCTATTCGTTAAGCAATGTATGTAAAAAGCGTAGGCTTCAGTATGAAGCAGTTACTTAATTTCAACAACCTATTTATATTACCCTTTCATAAACAATGTTATTTAAAAAAAAATATTTAAACGATGCACGAGATCCTGTTTGTATACTTATGAATTGATCCGGTGTTAACATTTGATTTTCGAGTTTTTGAGAAAGAGATGGCTACATTTGATGTATGCAATGTTTTTACGTCGTCACCGTGACACTCATTATGGAAACAGACATAACTAAAAAACAAATGGATGGAAGAACAAGGAAATGCATCATAAACTACAGTGAGCTTCCAATGTACTGAGTGCATGACTCGCAGTAAAGGAAAGCTTGTTAACAATAGTCCAATCTGTCACGCCTTAACTTGCGTGAGTTGTACGCTGCTATGATGGCTTTCTCGGGTTCGGTTGCATAACATTGTGCGAATAAGAAGAAATCTCTCGTGAATATCCGACTCCGACCTCGCTACAACAGGAGTGGCTAGGCGATGACTCAGGAAGCAGTTACCACGCAAAAAAAAAGATTTCATTAAATGATAGTTGTTGGAGGCTTTTACACCGACGTGTGGTTGATTAGCCAACCTCTAATTCCTGGTCTCGAGAAGAGATCCATCAATTTGATAAGTTGTCTTTATATCATAATCATTTGTCTAATAGCGGACATGCTGCCAATAAAAATCGATGACTATATCACCATAATTTAAGTAAGTTTTTTAGAAGCCAATAAAACAAAATTGGATTAACCGACCAACTAGCGTACGTCAAATTAGACTGACTAAAAGGCATCTGCTAAATAGCGACGTCAAGAAAAAAAAATTCCGACAAGATAGCGAACTGTATAATTTTGTAACTCTGTCTTGCTCCGTCGCTTATAGTTTTCATAGCACGCCGCCATGATGCTCTATCATGTGCTTCCACTCCCCATGTGGCTTTACTTTCTTTACAACGAAAGCGAATAATATATGAATTATGCATATTCTAATAACAAGAAACACAAACGCATCACATAAAGCCTATTGCATTATATAATTATGGATTTAGATGTAATTTTTGCAAAATAAAAGAAAAAAAAAGTAATACATTTTAATTTGGCTACAGAACTAGGTCTAGATCTAGATCCAAAATCGGCTTTGATAGGACTATCGCCTTCTTGAAATGACTATCGAGTTCGGGAATTTCCGAATGTAAGGTTTATTGATTCCAGAGTTTTATAAATTAGTGTTCAGGAGTTTTGCGCATTGTCTTCTTAGTCTAGATCTAAAAGGGCCTATCATTGGAATATTATAATAAAGTCTAGTGGACTTATACATTCGCTTAACTAAGATTCTTTCTCTGGGGGAAGGGGAATGGGTCGAGGTAAAAAAATGCTCCATCGTTTCTCAATCTAAAATTCATTAGTTATTAATTTAAGAGAGAAACAATCGCTCTATGAGTTGTATGGTGGAGGTATTGTCTTTTTAAGAAAGTATTTTTAATGTTTTTCTTGTATGTTTAAAAGGCTTTTATGCACATTATGTTTTATAAAATAAGCACATAGATACGAACCTTTGTTTATTCTAAGTTCCGCTACTTGGAGTGTAATTATTAAACTGCACCTACCTAAATAAATTTTATAGAGAAATAAAATACCTATATATATACATATATATTAGGTATATATCGGTATGTGGTTTTTATATTACACAACTTCTGCACCTTCTTTAAAAAAAACTGGGCTGTTTGCTATTGATAGGTATATGTTGTTTTTTTTTGCAGCAACAGAACCCATTATAGCCCTTTTAGACATTTAACATATAGTCTCATTTGAGCCAATAAACAATACACTAAAACTGGACCGATTTCCGAAGCAGAAATGATCTAAGCACGCCTCCACCAATTCCCCATTACATTTTTTCCTGAATCAGGTGGGACTTTGACTGAAATTCGACCCTTGCATTACCATATCACCGGGCCTCAGATCGCGTGTTATATGATTCTGAGAGTCATCCATTCGCATCGACTCTCATAATATGTAGGATTGTACAACTAATCAAGAACAGATATCATGCATTCTTGAGATTGCGTAACCTGTATATTGGAAGGCTGGTATGCAATCTCAACGCGTCTTGGCCCATACTAAATTAGTAAATTCCATAGGACTTAATGAAACAGTTATGTTGTCAGTTAATAGTTTACCTTTCGGACCTTGTGATCTATAGGGCAGATGCTGTAAAGGTCTCTGTGGCCTACAGTTAACAAGGGCCCGAGGGTGTCATACGGCCAGCACAACGACCAACCATCTTTACTTTCCCCTTCTAATCTCAGGTACTCCTGGTCGTGCGGTTTTGCACGATGGACTGTCGTTCGGATTTATCGACGGTCGAAGGTTCAAACCCTGCCCGCTCCCATCCCCCGTCGTCCTGCGGGAGGTTTGGACTAGGAAGTAAACTATCTTCAACTCTGAAGGAACATCCGAAAAACATGTAAAACAAAACAAAAACAAAAACTCATTAGAGCTGGGTGGACTCAGAGGCGCCGTTATGGGCCCGAAATTCATAATCCCAATCTTCACAGAGGTTCGAACCCGGGACCCCCGTTTAAGAAATCAAGCTCTTGCTACTCAGCCACCGCACCTCCCATTAGTTGATAGCTTAGTAGATTCTATGTATAGTGGGCTGAAGCTCACCACAAGCACAGTACACACATACAATCCATTAAATAATAATAATAATAAGAAGGTTAGTCTTTGAGTTCGAAGATTAGTGAGGAATGCAGTTTTTCCCGTGGCTGCGCAGTCCCAGCTGCGCCTACATATTTTGCCACATACTGGGCAAGCATAACCATTGTCCACTGGCGGTCGATTTAAAACTTATTACGAAATGTATTAAGAGTAGAGGTAATGTGTAAAGTATGTAAAAAGATTTATTATAAATGGTTCTGACGTTCTATAGACCTCTTTCGTAAGGGAATATTTTGTTCTTCTTTTCCGCGGGACTTATGGCCATACTTCCATTCCATCGACACATTAGACCGTATGGCCACCAGACTATTGGTGTGCCGCTACATTTGCCCAAACGGCCATATAGCCAGTCCAACCCTGACGTCAACAGAACACCAGAACTGTTCAGTCATACAATGACATCAATCGCCGTCATCATCATATTTCATGTTAGTGAGGGCCTCAGATTCTCATATTATCTTTCAAGATCCCTGGACAAAAAGTCAATTGCGGGCACTGTCCTAAGTTGACATTAAAAGTTTTGAGTTTTGTCTCTTCCCAGACCTATCTAAAGGGAATTCGGCGATAAAATGGTTATTAATATATGTTGTTTATTTTAGTTGAAACCATTTTTAAACAGCTTATATCAACTAACTATGTCTGTCTTTTTGTCTGTAGGGCTGGTAAAAAGTTTGAACACTTCATTTCTCCCACACCCATTCTCGGATCAAGCTGAAACTTTGCACTTTGGCGAATCAATAAAAAAAAACATCATATTAATCAATTAATTACTAATTATTTATCGTGTTGTGTAATATTAACAAGGGAAACTAATCCTTCTGTAATCACAAATGTGGCTATGTCAAGTTTTTAATCACAAATGTGGCTATGTCAAGTTTTGTCCCCTAAAATAATAGTGCACGATATTTCTCCCTCACCCATCGTTGGATCAAGTTGAAACATTGAACTATTATTTATTGTACCAAAGAAAACAGGAACAGTTTAAAAGTAACCAATTAATCATTAATTTATAGCTTAATATCGAAAAATTAACAAAAACAATTATAAAGTGATATAATTGTAATTTCATAGTTCGTTCCCTTAGATAAGCTTTGTTTTTTAAAAAAAAGGATTTTTTAACATTTTCTTTTAACAAACATTTTACTTTAATATAAATTTATAAATAGAACGGACAACACTTTGACGTTCGCCACTCACACAAAAAAGGTTTGCATAATTAATGCCTAATTAAAGCACTCCCTAACCTATTATTCTCCCCTTAAAATCTAGTATTCTAGTTGTTTAAACAACGAAGAAATACTGTTTATCCAACTATTAGGTACCCACTAAAAACTTCCCCTTTCAGAGCTTGCTATAGGGCAGATGATATTTCATCTGTTTCTGTGGTTTACTGTGGCTCACGGTTGACGAGGGTGTCATGTGGCCAACACAACGTCCAACCGCCTTTACTTTTCCCCATGAAATGTCAGGTACTTATTATAGTTTGGAGGAAGCAAGGGCGCCCTAAAAATCCCGAAATTCAAAATCCCAGTCCTCCCGGGATTCGAACCCGAGAACTCTCGGATCAGAATCCACTGCGCTACCCTAGGTTAATGTAATGAGCATAAATTCATTTTATTGTTTAGGTGAGTAGTTTGATCAAGTCTAGTTTTCTGGGTACATTAGTCTTTGTTTTTTTTTTTGTCTCGGTAATTTGGTCTTCGTTGTCTCTTTAATTTGGTCTACTTTTCGTTGTCTGGTAGCTATCTGATAACTCTGTTCACTTCATGTTGCATCGCTAACCTTTGACATCCAGAGTCTTAATATCTCGAAGGTCCTCCGATAGACACAGTGCACTGTCTCCAACGATGCTATGGCAGAAGAATAAGAAATAATATTCATCTGAGGATGTTTTATGCTATGGAAATACTTCAGGTTATGTATTCAGTGTCCTAATTCTTTCTATACGCATTGTCTTTATTAAATAGTTTTTTTTTTTGTATAATGGCAATGTCTAATATTCAGAAAAAAAGTATAAAAGGAGTTTTTCGCAAAACCCAGTTGGGACCTACATATTTTTCCACATCTGATGCAGACAAAGCCGTTGTCGCCGGGGATCTATCCCTTTTATTTTACAATGTATCAGGTATCGGAGGTCCATTAAATTTTCTTTACATCTGCTCCTGTTTTCTACAGACGGCTTTTCTCTGGTCCTCTGTGTGTACCGCGGCCTTCGCGATAGCTCTTTAACTGTCTCTGCTGCCAACTATTTTCCTCTATGCGGTAAAGGCGAAATGGCGCATTATCTAAATTTTAAATCTTTCATAGGGAGAACAAAATAGGCCAAGGCTAGTGATAATACTGTTCCTTTCAATAGTCTGGTTGCTTTGAAGTCTCCCGAAACCTCTCCCATACCATACCATTTTGAAAACTACTATGTGTTAGTCTCTGTCAAGTCTTTTTCAATGGTTTCAGAAACATCTTGTAGTCGAAATGACATTATTTATTTGTTGACACATCTGTCCGACCTCCCATTTGACCAGTCTTTACCTACAATTCCAACATATCCACGAAACTGGTGTGTCCAAAGGCAAGTTGGGTTATTGATACAGTTATTGTTCAGCGGTGTAGCACTGTGTGCAGTAAGCTGTTTGTTAGAATACCGGCTACTGGAGTTTCCTTGCGGTTGAGTTTAGAAGCCTTTCATCATGTTTGGGTTATCTTTGAACCGAGATGACTTTTTGAAAACCCAAAACGAACGGAAATGTACACTCACCTGCAAGTCAAGTTGCCTTCTGCCGCCTTGAGTTTGTATCGCAGTAGATGAGTGTTGTCCCTTGTAACAATGATCTCATCGTTGTGCTGGCAAGGGAGAGAATTTAGACGGTAAGATTCAAAGACTTCAGGCAACGGGAAAAGAAATAGTGTTAGGATTGAAATGAAAGTGCGGTAAGTGGCTGGCGCATGTGTCCGAGGGCGATCAAGCGTGAAGGGTTAACAGATATTTTGGCAACATATGGCTTAAACAATGGTTTCCGGGAAACTTTCATAGCTTAACAGCAACACAGGGCTGTTGAGCATTTCGCTGTATTTATTTCACCCTTTTTCTGATGACAAAACAGTAATCTTAGTTCTGTTATTATAAGTGTAGCATGTAGCTTGCGTATAATTTAATGGCTTTCAGCATTGTGCGAACAAACAGAGTATGGTTAGGTGACCTTCTAAAAGGGTCTAGCGATTGTTACCAAATGTCTTTTACAGAAGCTTTTTATGAATCCTTTATGAAAAGCTGTCAGCCAAATAGCCAACTCTTGGTAGACACCCACAACGATAGCATGCTACTGTCCACTCAAAGTGTTGGAGAATCACTAAAAGAAAAAAAAACGCTTTTAAGCTTGGTATCCACGGTCATGAATAAATTGTTAAAAATCTGTAAGTGTAAAATTAACATCCAAGTAAATCTAAAACTATATATTTGGCTCCCGTCCCATACGGTTCTGCCTGGAAATCAGATTCATTTTGTTACATCCCTATTACCGATTGCTTGTATTCTAAAACGCTCCGTATTCTTATTCCTTCTCGGTACAACTTCAGACGTGTGGCTGACTGCCATGAAATGGCTAAAACAGGAACAGTGTGTTATTAGTGGTTGGTTATTGGGGGGCTCTTTAACAACCCCCCACCGTTGCAATGGACTCGGTCCTTAGACATCCCAACGCGGGTTTTCGTTTTCCTTCTTTATTCATCTTCTCTTACGGCCGTTTCCGGCCGGGTGCCACGTTGAGGTGAGGCGGAGAAGTATTGCCTGTGAACTCCTGGGTATCAATGTTTCGTAAAGAGAAACAAATGAGTTTGCATTTTAACAAGTCCACACTGTGGCTGGCAAAAAGGGGAAGTCCTCAATACTAAGCTGTTTTGGCCATGACTCACTTTCAAAAATCATTCTTCACTGTACAGTGTTAGAAGCAGGAAGAAAGAGTCGTCAAAAAGCTGGCTGGACAACAGCAAAAAAAAAAAAAAAATGGACCGGCCTTTCTCTTCATATACTGCTGACCTAAATGACCGAAGGTCAGAGCAGGTCAAGGACAAAAGTCAGGACAACTAGCGAGGTGATATAATGAGATAATTATATTTTTAAATTCAAATAACTAGAAAACTAGTTAAAACTTTGTTTCAAGTGTTACCCAAATGGACAGGTTGACAGGTGGATTCCCCAAAGAGGCTGAAGCACTGAGCTCACAGCTGACAATAATGTTTCCATCTAAAGTCTTGGTGCCGGTAAAATCGAGCCCTAGGGATTCTGACGGAGGTTCTGAAACAAAAAAATGTTCAGCATAGCATACGTATCAATATTTCCCGAAGTTAAATTTAATGACCCACATTCCAAAGAATTCTGCAGAAGCATATTTGTGTGAAAGAAAAAATAGAAATCCAATTTATGAAATAAAATTGTAACTATTCGTTCATTGACTACATATGAAAATTAACTATGTAGTAATAATAACATTAATAGATCTCCTTATCCTGTGGTGTCAAGTTGATAGTCGAACTAACAATATAGCAGTATCGGCAAGGCTCTAGTTCTGTGTATCTAGTTTTTGTATCGATGGAGATAATTTTGATGTTTAAAGTTAATAGTTTGTGATATTCTTTCTGAAATTATTGAAACCTGCCTTTTTACCTGCCTGAGCAGACCACTTCGGGGGGCCAATTTTGAGTATGTATTTTCAGACAAACTGTCTTTGTAATCTTTTTTCAGTTATTGATTTAGAAACTATTATAACCCACAATCACGTTGGTGATTTAACAATACTTACATAACGAAATTGTATAACAAAACTATTCGACATATATCTCTTGTTCCGTACAGGAACAACACGTTACAAACTTTCGTGCAAAAACGGCCTCGCCAAAACGGCTGCGCTGAAATAGCCGCGCCAAAACGGCTGCGCTGAAACGGCCTTCTTTATCTTCAAACACATATGAACACAACTAAACGCATAGGCACACTCGCCGGGATTCGCATAATTTTTTGTGTCAATGAATGACTAGAAGTCTAACCTTACCTAAAACGTTCAATGATGTCGAGTCCGTCAGGGTCAGTTCTCTTTTAATCTGGTATCTGATGGGTTCCGGTGTGGTAGTTGTCGCTGTGGTTGTCGTCGTTGTCGTGGTGGTTGACGTCGTGGTTATTGTGGTTGAAGGAGGAATTGTAAATGTTGTAGTAACTGTGGTTGGAGGGTCCGTAAGTTGCGTTTTTCCTAAGGGAGATAGGATCCACATACATGATTATTATCTTTTGATTATCTGTACGTTTAGGTTGTAAAGTTAAAAACTAAGGCGTCAGTAAAGTTAAAAATTAAGGCGTCAGCAAAGTTAAAAATCAAGGCGTCACTAAAGTTAATAACTAAGGCGTCAGTAAAGTTAAAATCTAAAGCGTTTAAAAAGTAATTAAAAGTTTGGGATTGGAGACAAGATGGGATGTTGTGGTCATGGGTGGGGGGGGAGGGGTACTAGTGCTGGACTTCCGAGGGTACATTCCAGGCACTTGAAAATATCTGCTAGGAGAGGCAGATAGGCTAACTTGTAGAAAAAAAAATCTCTAGTCGACATATCCTCTAGCAATTTCTCAATTGCTTTGGGGCGCGGTGGCTGAGTGGTTAAGCGCTTGGCTTCCGAATCTGGTGGTCTTGGGTTCGAATCTCGGTGAAGACTGGGATTTTGTATTTCGGGAGAGTTGGCTTGAACACTGACCGGTAAAAATGCAACGAGCTATCGGTCGCCATTAACCACAGGTTTCCAAATCACATGTCAGTGTGCAGTCCTACTATTAGACGATTGGTGTCGGCAAACGGCACGACCAGGCAGCCATGTTGTATCACCATCTAACGTTGTAGAGCAGGGGTTCTCAACCTGTGGGTCGCGATCCCCTTGGGGATCGATTGACGATTTGCCAGGGGTCGCCTAAGACCATCGAAAATATGGATTGTTATTGCCTATTCTTCTATTGCTGTATGTGTTAGGGTGGGGGGGGGGGGGTCGATGCAGAGTGGGGATTGTAAAAAGGGGTCGCTGAGCTTAAAAGGTTGAGAACCGCTGTTGTAGAGCCTACACGTCTCTACTCCCAATATACTTTGTGTTGCGTGAAATCGCCTCTAGGTATAGATTAACCCTTTATTACCTGGCCACCTCCACACACATTCCACTTACGTTCACTATCAACAGCCTGTCTTCGTACGATCGGCCCATCTTGAAAGGCCAGGATGTCTCGGCGTGAAGACTATAGAGGACAAAAGTATCGATTGAAATTATCAATATTACTCAAAGTTCGCTTACACGGAAATAATTCAGAATGATAAATAACAATGTATGGGCAAGGACATCCAAAAAAAAAAAAACGTCTTTGTCAATAGCCCCCCCCCCCCCCCCCCCCCAATCCAATAAAAAACAAACAACAACAATAAAAACCTGATAAAACCTGAGATGAACCTGAATTATAAACATGTAAAGTATTTCTTTCAGACCCTGCCAACCATAAGCCACATCGTGTAATGGACCTCTGTTTCTATGTCCGACGATGAATTAGGGCGTCATGTGGCCGTCACAACGACCAACCAAGATTGTTTTTCCCCAAATCAAGTCATGTGACTGTTTGAACAGCCATCCTCGAACTGAGGTGGAAGGGGAGAGGGGGGGGGGGCGTGACATCCTTACAAAGGGGCCGCGACGTCCTTTCTATGTTGATGATACCCCGCACTATTAACTTTTCAAAGGACCAAGAAAGTAGTTTCATTAGAGCTCAAGTTATCAAATTAGTCTTGACTATTAACCGAATGATAACACATAGTTCGAAAATATTACTATTTCAGCATTTAAGTCGTAGCCTGTTGTGTGTTAAGACAAGATATTCAGCACATCTGGGACAGTCATCAACAGAATGGACATTTTAAAGTGTTATACTGGATACCATTTTCGCGAGAGGCTTCTGCAACAATATCGACTCAAAACTTATGAAGAAAAATTTCCCAAACGAGATTCTCCTCGACACTTCTTTGACAGAACGTTCCAATCTATCTCAGCTGTTTAGCCTGTTTACGCAAGTGACTGTGGACAATAAGGGAGATAAATAAACAATAAATGTAGGGAAAAGATTTGAGAATGTAACAAAAGACTTACGTCCTGACCATCTTTGTTTTCAGTGTCCCTGAAAATGTTTTAGAAACGTTGGAAAGAGAAAGTTTTATAAATGAGGTGAAGTTTTAAGTTACAACATTTAATTTTATTCTAAGAAGGCTAGACCAAACAAAACAAGACATTTTTCAGATAAAAACAAAACAGTACTAACCATACCAGCTTACACACAAAGAAGTAGAATTTTTTTTTTTTTTTTTTTTTCTTCAAGACTGGTACATACGGTGTCATGTGGCCTCAAAACGATCGACCACCCTTGGCCTTCCCAACTGTTGTAGCATTACATTTTGGGTTAAGTCCATAATTTTAATAATTTTCATCGTGATTCAAAACGTGTGAATCATCAGTCCACGACTATTAGGACACCTTAATTGAGGTCCAAAACAATATTTGAGATCATTAATTATAGCAACACGACCAACGTCTAATTTTTTGTCAGAACCGGACAAAACAGAATGAGACAACACATGCATACGGAAGCTGAGAATGGGAGCTGATAAAAATTGCCCATGATGAGTGCCGCCAGAGAATAGTGACCTTGTTCTCCCAAAGCTGCATGTTATTGTCGATCAAGAGGCCCTAACAAGACACTGTCCCCAAAACACCCCTTGTTATTACAGGTCGTCGACTTGTAGCATGAAACTGCTAGTAGACAACTAAACCGTTGTAGGCGTAATAAAGCTTAACTAACTTAACCTTAAATAGCTTAAATTACTTCCTTGTTAATAAAAATTAAATATAACTTTATTTATGATATAGACGAAATCAACCTGTGATAAAATGAAATAAATGTACTAGACTTTAGTAATAATATCTTTTAACAAAATCTGACTACAAAAAAAACAGCCTTTCAGTCTCACGTTCTGGAGTCGTCGACAATACCACCTATGTTGCATCATTCACAACAAATGGCTTCTCTCTTCATACCATCATAATGAACGCGCGCACACTCACACATACGTATTGATATAAACTTTTCACATGTAAATTATGAGTAAGTCTAGTGTGAATGTACATTTTTTTTTCTAGTTACAATGTTTTGTTTGGGGTAATGCACAAATTGTAAGACAAATTTCCTTACGGACAATAAATATTATTATTATTATTAGTAGTAGTAGTAGTATTCCGCAACACCCCTATAGAAGAAAAACTACATGAGGAGCTGCCTGATCTGGAAACCATTGCGCAGTTCATCTCAGAAATTGGTCAAGTCATCTGAACGCTCCAAAATGATAATAAGAACAAGAAGAATTAATTACAATTTAAAAAAAAATCATGAAAAACAAACATGTAATTAAGTTGCTGACTTTCATTTAAAATAATAGTTACCGTATTTTTTTTTAAAAAGTGTATCTTTTCGGGATACATTAAATGGATCCAAGCAAAGCATTTTGTTGCAAAGTTTGTATCATCTCACTCTGTCTGTCTGTCTGACACAAAAACATCGAGGGGCCCAACCGCCAACAAGTGGGCTCTAGTTCCAATCCCTAAAGGCAGCACTGAAACCTTCTCTCAAATGCACCATTTCCCACCTGGTCCACCAAAAGATATTTGACCCTAGCGCACTAAGAACGCTATAACCATAAAAGATGCTTTATAAAAGCAATTAGAACATATTGAATAAAGCTTGAAACATTTACTTGACTTTGACAAAATGGTTTATGTACATCTACCAATAAAATAACAAGATGTTAAACTATTAAACATTTTTTTTTAAAGAAAGGGCAATGAACAACACTATACCACTTTGGTCCTATATCTACTTTTCATAAACGTATCTATCGCAATCCAACTTAATGAAAATCCTCAGCTGGTAAAAATTTTGATGCACCTATAATCACGTGACCGGAGAGGGTTGTGGGGGGGGGGGGGGGGCTAACAAATACTTACACCAAGAGCACCTTCATTGTGATAGTGATGGTGGACTTCCTCAGTTCCAGGGGGATGTTGTGGTAGATGAGCTTTGGGATCTCTTGACTGAGTCCAATGTTGAATGTGATATCCTTCTCGTGAGTTCCACTACATTTGGTCTAAACACACACACACACAGATTTTGTTCATAACATTGAGGCCGAGCATGCTTTGACACATCACGCCATATTGGTGTTGAAAGGACACGATTAGGAATTAGTTGTTTCGGAAATAGGGGAAGTTTTGACATAGACAATGAAGCGACTAGTAATAACAAGGATAGGCTTTAGGCAGAGAGAAATATCAGCCTATGTAAACATACTACCTTAGTTTAGGACGCATTAGAGATAGGAAGCTTGTTATGAACGTAGAGAGTTAGCTGACATTCGACGGTTTCCTTCATTGCTATTAAACTTCTTGTTCAGTATCAGCGTCGATTAACTTGTATTGGTGGTTCGGTCTTTCGCCGGTGTTATTAGATTTCGTTGAGAGTTAACTCCGTTTGGTTTACCTGCATTAGACACCGCGGAAGCGCCTAACAGTGTACATAGGGTCATACTTGTGTGCACAAGACCCAATTTGAGCACACAGGACCGAATTTGTGTACACGGGGCCGTATTTTTGTACACAGGGCCGTATTTTTGTACACAGAGCCGCATTAATGTACTAGTGGCCATATTTATGTACCCAGGGCCGGATTTATGTACACTTGATCAGATTAATGTTGTTAGAACCGGATAAGTGTTCTCAGGGCCGTATTTGTGCCCCCATGGCTGGATATTTGAACTGAGGACCGGATTTTTGCGTGCGTGTTTGTGTGTGTGCGGATGGGATATAAATATTTACTGGGAACAATTAAACGTGTTTGGTCGGAGCTCAATGCTAGTAATATTAATAAATTTAACGCATGTTTTATTTTTGCATAAAGAAATAGTTCACCTTAACATGAAGTCTCCTTCGCCGAGAGCAAGAGAAATGAAGTGACTTAAGTCAAGAGAAAGAAAGGTGCCCCATCAGCTATCCCTAATCAAATGCATCTACATGCACGAACTGTGGCAAAATCTGCCGCTCCAGAATTGGTTTCACTAGCCACATCAGATTCTTCCCCGTCTCAAGACGAAACCAAAACCAGCGACTCATCTGGGCGCATCCATTGTCTTCTGAGACATATATATATATTATTTTCCCCCTTTTTGTACTTTCAATAAATCGACCCGGAATTCCGTTTTCATTATAGCATCTTGTGCATTCTGTTATGTTTATTTTAAAATAACCTGCAAACGTACGCGTTTAAGTATGACTTAGAAAAAAATTAAAGAACAACTGACGCAAAATAAAGAAGTGAGACTTAGAACAAATGGACTGAAGTAACACCATTAGTGAAATCATTATTGATACGGACACTTCAGGAGAGAAGACTGAAAAATTTAAAGTAGCAATAATGCATAAATCACTCAAGCATGATTTACAAATAGAAAATACAAAGAAAAAGACACGTTTATTATTCCATACTCTGGGACACATTCTAGTGACAAGTGCTCCTTCTTTTCTAGTGCTAATAGAACATGGAGTGGGTTGAAGGAAACAGCCAGGAAAATCGACGAAAACCAGCGACTTAGACTTTATACGCAGCTTTCACCTCCGTTCTTGACATCCAATCTAGTAACAGTGCGATAGGTTCACCAATGGGAATTCGATCGTATTTCTAGAAAAATACCGCCACATTTCGAGCTCAAAGTATTAAGACATTTACATTAGAAACTTTGAGCTATAAAGACAATTACAAGTGACTTTGAGCTATAAAGATACACTAGAGACTTTGAGCTGTAAAGACAGTTACATTAGAGACTTTGAGCTGTATAGACAGTTACACTAGAGACTTTGAGCTGTAAAGACAGTTACAATAGAGTCTTTTCGCTGTAAAGACAGTTACATTAGAGACTTTGAGCTGTAAAGACAGTTACACTGATGACTTTTTGCTATAAAGACATCTTTTTAGTAGGCATTTTGGACTTAGTCTATCAGCTACGTCGACATTCCCCAATGTTATGGAATAAAACCTGCATCTACGTTTCTTACATAGTCTCTCGTGCGATTTATCTTTTGGTTTGCGGCTGTTTAGTTGTAAGTTCCTAGTTCAATTACAAGTACAGCCTGTCGTCGAAACAGTCTACACTAAGAAACCGATAAAATAACTGCCGCCAATAGGCGCTAACAAAGGTCAGAGGTGAAACTGTGTTGGACGTTTCCACTTACCACGTCTGTGAAGGAACACCTGCCTATTTCATTATCTTCTAGTTTCCAAGTTATCTCCGACAGCGTGTACACTTGCTAAGAAAGAAAAATATGATTCGACCAGTATATATATATATTTATATACATATAGTGCTTTTGTGACGACACGCACCGGTACGGCGTACCAGCACCTATTTCAATATCTTATCTTATATAATACAGACGTTATTTCAAAAAAGAAGATGATTACGTCCTTTGAGACACTCCAATTTGATTTCCATTTCTGTAATTCATCTAATTCTCTTTGTAAAATGTATGTATCTTGTGTTGTTTTTATTTTTCTATATATTATGCAATCGCCTGCAAATAATGACTTTTGTTCCTGAATTAATGCAATTTGGTAAATCATTTTTGTAAATTAAAAATACTAGTGGACCTAAGACTGTTCATTGAGGTACACGTGAGTTTACTGTTATTGGTGTTGATTTAGAGCCATTTATTATTATAGTTTGTTCTCTCCCTATCAGAAAATCTTTAATTCACTGATGCAATGGAGCATCAGTGCCGAAATATTTTGATTTTTAAGCAAACTATGGTGGCGAACTTTGTCAAAAGCCTTGGAAAAATCTAGTAAGATAGCATCTATTTGCTCACTATCATCTAAGCCTTTGGAAAAATCATCAATTAGTCCTATTAGTTGTGTTTCACATGATCTATATTTCCTAAATCCATGTTGGTATGGAGTAAGGACATTATATCTAAGTGGTTTAAGATGTTGCTACATGTTATGTGTTCTAGGATTTTACATGTGATGCTGGTAAGTGATACTGGTCTGCAGTTTCCTGGGTCTGATTTTCTCCTTTTTAAAATGGGGGGTGGGGTGACATCAGCTTCTTCCCAGTCCCTTAGTACTCTGCCCTGGTTAAGTGAAGTCTGAAAAAAGTATGTTGAACACTGTGCTAGCTCATTGCTTAGTTCTTTGAGTAATCTAGCTGGAATATTATCAGGTCCAGATGCTTTATTCGGTTTGATGTTGGGAAAAAGTATACTTTTACTTTTCTTGTATTTTAACATTTATTTTTAATTTATTAGTAGTTAAAACAACTTACGTAAAAGTCGTAATTCAGTAAAAATGCCCAGTTCAAAGTTAAATTGTTTCCCACACAAACTTGAGTTATCGGTCCTGGCATTTTGGTGAAACCTGTTTATGTAAGTGTATTTGTTTTTAAAATATCGAAGACTACGAAACAACATTCAAATCTGTAACATACACATTGTTAGCCTAGTTGCTACAACTTATGGTTTGAACAATTTCCTTAGACATGTAATCTAATATAACTTCATTATATATTCTACTTTAATAAACAATTAGTAATTAGGTATTTTATTTTATTATATTTAATCTTTTTATTTTATTTTTCTTACCAGTTTGTGTAGTTATGGTTTACAGAATCTCAACAAAACATTGCCACTATAAAAACCATTTAAATTTAGTTATTGTTGAACATAAGGTTAATTTGTAGATTTCTGTTACCGGGAATCACTCCAAATAAATAGCACATTCATTTCTTTACATACTAGGCATATGCTTCTTGATTACAGTTTTGATCTATTTAGTTATTTCAAAATTCTCTACTTTGGTTTCAATAATTTTTTTTAACATATGATATAATATAACTTCATTGTAGATTCTATTATGGGGTTTGAGTTTTGAGTTTTGATTTTAGGCACATAGGCACAATTCAGGCCATGTCGTGCCCGTAATCCTTTAAGGATCACTCTCCCTTTACATAACAAGGGTTAAATTTTATACAGTTTAAGCATTAAAAAAACAAGGTCTATTCACAGTTAAAATAGTAAAGGTAGTAAAAATTAAATAATTTCGTAAAAATATTATGTAAATATTATATGTTCACAATTAAAAAATCATATCTTCGTAGACAACCCCACCTTCCGGACAAAGCCCATTACCTTCCCAGGGTCGACATTGTCGAATAGTGTTTTTAAGGTGTGTGCTCTAAAAAATTTCTCCCTGACATCCTAGTATCTGGGGCAATCAACGAGGATATGTTCCACGGTGAGGCGAGAGTCGCAGTACTCACAAAGTGGGGGCTCCTCTCTCTTCAGCACAAAGAAGTACGTGATGTAGGTGTGGCCAATCCTAAGTCTGGACATGGTCGTGCTACTTGGCAGACTATTTGTAAGTAGGTATTCCAAATATAAGATTTCTATATTCTACTAAAATAATTACATAGGTCGATTTTGAAATAAGTTATTTGTGTGCTTGTTTTGTAAAATATTTTACATGTTTCTTCAGTGTGCAAGATAGTTTACTTCCTAGTCCAAACTTCCCGCAGGACGACATGGGATGGCAAGGTATGAACCCGGGACAATCGGGACGGCCCGAACGACAATCTAGGGCGTATACCACGCGACCAGGCAGCATTCTCGCCAAATATATACAAGATATGCTACTCTTGCCCTGCCAGTATTGTGAATTGACAATGGGGCCCACTTTACTAAAAACTGCTGCTCTTGTCATGGTAGTTTCACGTGACTTGGCACCTACCTACAACGTCGAGGCCACGGTTGTCGCTCAAATCATCACCAAATCTGCAGTTAAATCGTTTACCCTGGGAATACACACACACACGGCATTGAGACACAGTTTACATTACAGGTAAACTAACTTGACCAAATGTATTTGTCTTAATTTACAAACTGCAACATTCATTGTTTGTTGTTCTCATTAATTTATTTTGTTGGTCAGCTTCAGTGTTAAAAATACATCCTGAGTTTTTTTACATATCTAAATTTTGTGGGGAAAAAAAAATCTAAGTGTTACAGCGTTTCTCAAACCGTGGGGGCACGACGTTATGACAAAAGGTTAGGGGCGAAGCCTTGACAGGTGAAGGGCGAGAAGCTTGTCAACCTATTGTCAAGGGACAAACAGAAATGTTGCATATTCATTATCCATGTTGGAATGTCAACCAAGAAAGATAATAATAATAACAAGATCTTGCAATACTTTAAGCAACTTGATTCTTTAGAGTTTAGACGCTAGTTCTAAGCAGGACCTTTTAAAACATATTTTGTTATGTGAGAAGCGTCTGCAAAAAAAGCTCGACTCAAAATATTTTAAAGTCGACATTATAGAACGCCTCATCAATTCTTCTACCCTTTCGGTCGAATTTCTTCAGACTGTCATACAAGTTGTGTGACGATCTTCGCTTGTCAAAGAGGAAATAAGAAAAACAAAAACTGTTATTTTTTTCAAGCTTTTGTTAAGTGTAATTGTATCAGTCAGTTTCTACCAGTCATGTAATTGTATCAGTCAGTTTCTACCAGTCATGTAATTGTATCAGTCAGTTTCTACCAGACATATAATTGTATCAGTCAGTTTCTACCAGACATGTAATTGTATCAGTCAGTTTCTACCAGTCATGTAATTGTATCAGTCAGTTTCTACCAGTCATGTAATTGTATCAGTCAGTTTCTACCAGTCATGTAATTGTATCAGTCAGTTTCTACCAGTCATGTAATTGTATCAGTCAGTTTCTACCAGTCATGTAATTGTATCAGTCAGTTTCTACCAGTCATGTAATTGTATCAGTCAGTTTCTACCAGTCATGTAATTGTATCAGTCAGTTTCTACCAGTCATGTAATTGTATCAGTCAGTTTCTACCAGTCATGTAATTGTATCAGTCAGTTTCTACCAGTCATGTAATTGTATCAGTCAGTTTCTACCAGTCATGTAATTGTATCAGTCAGTTTCTACCAGTCATGTAATTGTATCAGTCAGTTTCTACCAGTCATGTAATTGTATCAGTCAGTTTCTACCAGTCATGTAATTAAATTTGTAGGAGATCTAAACCAGCAACTATAAATCAGTGTGATTAAAAATATTTTTACTAATGGTTTTTGTTTAGCGCTATTACATGCTTTTAGCTTTCTCAATACGCTATGATCCTATCACTTGTCTGGACCAGTTGGGAAAATGAAAAAGGGGGGAGGAGAGAAAAAGGTAAATCTGGGTAAAGTACTATTTATTTCCCTTGTTCGATACCAAACAACATAATTAATTACCACTAGTTAATAAACTAATTGGCTTTTTTTTTTTTAAATATTATTCTTGTGTTGTCAGGAACAAGTAATAATTGTTCAAAATATTTAGTTTGGTCCGAGATAAAATTGTCAGAGAAATAATGTGTGCAAACTTTTACCCGACAGACAGATAGAATGAGCTGAAAGAAGTTTTTGTTTTTTAAAATAATGTATGAATGAATTTATAGCAGCCACACTTTTCAAGACTGCTTCACACGTCCTCTCAATCTCTCAGTAACGCCTCATCTCCGCTAGAGAAAAAAAAGGACACGTGAAGACAGCGAGTTAAAGAACTTCAGCAGTACGTACGTGGTAGGCTTTGGTCATGATCCTTCTGTAGAAGGCGAACAGGTAGGCAATAACATCGTTGCCCGTTTTGCCAATGCACCCACATTGTGCGTCGACTGGGTTCTCGGGGAACGGAGTGTTACAATACTTCCAGTTCTTTACCTCACAGCTCTGAAACATATTAGTAGATACGTTCGTTCAGACATGCGCAAAGAATCAAACACTATTCAAAAATTCAAACTTCAAGTAGTGCGCTGAATTATCAGTTAGTTTCTAAACAAAGTCTAGCCAATTGGAACTACATATCAAAACATTCCTCATGGCATTTGAATTGCAGGCCTTGCTTAAAAAAATTACGCTTTACGCGCATCCATGTGTTCATGTAGTCCTGCATGTTGATTTAAAAAAAACAACAACTCTGCTAAGTCATTAGTTTTTCTGGCTAATTCAGGCAACCTATTCCATGCTCTAATGACACTAGGGAAGAAGGAGCATTTTTAGCAGTTTCTGCCAGCTTATTGAATATAAAATGTGCCTCTATCTTTGTGTCTGTTAGAGTATTTTATTGGGTTGTGGTTCTTGACTTTGTATTTGTAAGTAATGAACCAGTGTGTAGTATTGCTATATTTTTTAGTCTTCTTTTCTGAAATGTATCAGCTGACTGCCATCAAAGGGGCGCGCTTTGTAAAAAGTAGCTACTCTGTAACGTTAGCATAAGATATCGAATGAAAGATGTTTCCTTAACTGTCATGTCGTGGGATAGATTTGACAAGTCTAGGTGGAGCTATAATAGAATATTGAAAGGGTTTATAGTATCACCATTGTCATGCTACAAAACTATAAATAGAAACATATGAATACTTACCGCATCCGGAGCTGAAAATCTCATAGTGTAGAATTCCACAATACTGACTTCATCCACTTTCAGTCTAGAAACAGAAACAAGTTTTAGTGCGCTCATATTTAGTCTTTATAAGAAGGAGGGTAATCGTTGTTAATGGTCGTTGGATTATAACACAAATCTACTGGTAGACAAGTAAACCGCTGAGTGGTATTATATTTTTAACATGTAAAACTTTAAACAAATTGAATGACTTCTTTGTGAACAAAACTAGATATAACATTTAATACAATAAAGACAAAATTAACTTCAGATGAAATGAGATAAATGAAGTAGACTTTAGTAAAAAATGTAAAATAGAATTTTTAACAAATATCTAATTCACTAAAACAAAAAAACGCCTATTCATTCTGACATTCTGGATTAATCTGGCTAACCAGAGACAGCTTACGACAGTATCATTTATATTACATCATTAACACTGCACAACCACTAACCAATGTTCTCACCTTTACCATAGAAACACACACGCTCACTAACAGTAACAGTAATACATAATGCTTAAAGTGGAAATCGAGGATACATTTTTAGATTAAGGGACTAAACCGCTTGGTCTTGCCTTGGCTAAGCTACCAATCAAGGGGGGTCTGAGCTTAAAGACCAACTGAAGAGGCTTTGGAACCAACCACATAAACCGCTTGAATACTTGATTTTTGTAATATAAAAAAACAACACGAACGCAAAATATATTCCATAACCTTTAAGCCGTTAATGAGATATTAGCATTTTAATGTGGGCTTTAGGGTAACTAAATTAGTCTCGTAGCCATTCGAGATGTGCTTCTCCCTCACGAGACGGTTCCGCGACGCCGTAGTGTGGAAATGAGGTCACGCTACTAAATTTAGGGCTTAGCGAATCTGTGTTTGCTGGTTTAGCCTAGATCCGGTCAAGCGTTCTAGTCACGAATTTTAGTCCACCATACAACGTCAATCAGTCCACTCTACCACGTATTACAGTCCACTATACCACGTGTTACAGTCCACTCTACCACGTGTTACAGTCCACTCTACCACGTGTTACAGTCCACGTGTAATAAGCTTTAACACATCCTTAGAAACTCCAAAAGTAAAGGATTCGAAAAATATGGTTATATACTGTAGCGCATTTGGCTGCAGAAACAGCGGCCTGACGCCTGGCATTCATTTTTGTTTCATTTCCCTGAGGATGATAATTTGCAAAAACATTGGATAATTAAGATGAAAATAGAAAATTTTACACCAAGTAAGTTTTCAGCCAAACACTTGACCTTCTTTCCTAAGGTCTATATTGATGTTAGAAGAAAGAATAGAATCTGTTCGCCTGGTTTGCTCACAGGCACTAATACATTTCACTGTAAGATTGCACAAGTCCCAGATAAGCAGTTTACATAGGAGAGCTATCGGGTAAGTATTCATAAATTTTAAAACAAAATTGTGTATGAACTAGTACATATTGTACTAAACCTTATAATCAATATAAATTTCCACGCTTGTCTATACTTCAGGACATTAAATTCATGATTTCTTTATTTGTATTCTTTTTAAAAATATTTATGATTTAATCCTAGATTTTAGCAGAGATTTGTCTTGCATCAGCTTCAAGTAAATCTACTACAGTTAGACCGATCTTAGCACAAAACATTGTGGAAAGTAAAAAGGTAACGTTACTACTAAATATGAATAGGCCCTTGTTATAGTGTAAACAATATCAATTATATAATCATTAGTATTTATGTATATTTAATTTCATGAACTCAAAGGATGGCGAAAAACAATCAACGCAAGATCAAGACGCAACAATATTGTACACTATATTCGCAAGTAAGTCAATAGTCCTTAAACCATTACATGAAATTGTAATGAATGTGAATTTAAAAAGTTGTAAATAAATTATCTTCTAAAGTTACATACAGGTTCTATAACAAATTTTAGTTACCTTCACAAGTTAAATTTATACTTTTTATATACGCTTATACAGATTTATAGAATTAAAAAATTACTTTGTAAAATTTATAACTTTCTTTTGAACAGGAGAATGAAATGCAAGTAGGTATGGATCAAATTTCCGTAAACACCCTTGAACCACAGGTAGAAAAATTAAATGTTTATATTGTTTGTTTTTTGAATGAATACTGATAATTATTGATTAAAAAACACTTTTTTCTTTAAATCTTGCATTAAAATTAAACACAACCACATGCATGTGACAGCAAAGTAATTTATTATCGCTAATTATTTTCACATTTTGCTAATTCGAGCGAACAGATTTTTATTAATTTTTAAACAGAGCACTGAAAGTCACGAGAGTTCAAATGAAGTAAATTCACATTTTACTATTATGAATGTCACTGAGCTCCGATAATACAAATGATTTCGCATTAAATTTGAAAAAAAAATAAAAAAAATAAACATTGCTCATAGTAAAGACAGTATTCTGAATCAGATGAAGCATAAAACGTTTTTAAAATACGACTACTTTTTAATATATTACTGTATGTACAACTTAAAACAGACACAAAAAAGAGTAGTTAGATTCATAACAAGCGAATAATCACATTTGACTGAACCATAATCTCCAAATACAAAAACACAATCTAATAAATTACTCAGAAAGACACAAAGATAAAGGCACATTCCTCGTTCCATATGCTAGGACACATTTGTACAAATACTCCTTCTTCCAGAGTGCTATTAGGGCATGGAAGGGGTTGTCTGAATCAGCCAGGAAAACCAGTGACTAGGCAGAATTTAAGTTATTGGTTAACATGCATAACTAGATGCAGGACACATAGGATGTAATTATATTCTTTTTTGAAATAACGTGTGTATTATATAAGATAAATAGATAAGATACATTTCTATATCTTTATTTTTTATTAGGATGCATACAAAGTCAAGTTCTACATACGGAAGTGTGACTATAGACATCGAACCACAGAAAGTCCGAACGAAATCTGCAAAAAAAAAACGCAAACTGAGAGTTTCATACCTCAAGAGAATGTTCAACACCAAAAAAGTGTAAGATTGAAGATTGCTCACTTTTGTACTTGTCATCAATGATTCCACATTTAACGGAACAAGTTTAAATGACAGCAACAACTATAAAGACAACTATAAAGACATCAGTGCTGATGTAAAGGGGAGTAATCCACATTGTCTCCGAGACATGTTTATTGCAACTTGGTCTCTGAGACATGGTTATTGCAACTTTTTGCAAGATGTCTCATTTGCAATGTTTTGAATCCACAAGTTCAACTACACACTTCGGGGACAATTTTAACTGCTTATGTGAAAAATAACATATATTGCACCTGTAAATAGTGTAGTCAACCTTTACTTAGCCAGATGCCTTGTAACATTTTGTCATCAGCTGCAATAATTTTTTTCTGGATTGTCTCCCCTAAAAGTTAAACATTTTTCAAAATTTCCCCATATATCTATTTATACTATTCTTCATTTCCTCAACTACAATAGGTTATATATACAACCAGCAGTTAAGAATTTTGGGCAAAAGGCAAAATCATCAATTATGGCAAAAGTTAAAGAACGCCAAGAACCTGTTGTAATTGCAGGACATGCAAGATGTGATTCCCCAGGGCATTGTGCTAAGTATGGCGGCCTCACATGTATTGACATACAAACTGGTTACATATTAGACTTTCAGCTTTTTCAATCTATTGAGGTTAAGGGCGCATACCACATGAAGCTTGATGGGTTAAAAGTTGACATACGTGTCTTCTTGTAATAGGCCCTATATGTATATCTGAAATTGTTAGTGCTAGGCATGTACAAATATGAAAGTTTTGAAGAGTAGAAAAGCCATTAATAAGACACACTTTTGATGTTTGGCACATATCTAAAAGTATTTTAAAAAATCAACTTAAGATGAGTTATCAGAAAGGCTGCTAAAATCACATGTATAGTTTATTAGATAGCCTGTAGTTGCGATTAAATGGAAAGGAGATGTATTCAAAACCACATTGTTAATATTCATGACCATGTTAGTGAAATTTTTCCAAAAAGTTTACATGAACCTATTAGTCAGCAGGATACAATAATACAAATGGATCAAACCTCAAAGTAAAGCACATGTAAATTTACAGAAGTTTTTCAATAATACAAAAATTAATTAATGCTTTTTCCCAACTGTCAACACATCGCACATAAGTGCTGGGTGCCTGGCTTACGAACCGGGATACCGGGTTCGAATCCTGGTGAAGACCGGAATTTTTTTTTAAGCCACCAAGATTAAATGTGTACCTAACGTTAGTTGGAGGAAAGAAAAGGTGTTTGGTCATTGTGCTGGCCACATGCCACATGCTTCGCGCCATGGAAGTCACTTAAGTGTCCTGCTTTAGAAGACGCTACGTTCACTTATGCTGAAGATTTGTTTTCTTGTCTAGCTGCTTATGGAAGGACTAAAATCTTCCTCGAACATAGCAAATTGCACGCTTGAATCACAAAATAATGGAACACCATCTCCTTTAACTTCTAATGATTCAAGAGTAATTGCAAAATCTGAAACTGTTAGCGCTAATAAAATCAGGTATCACCGACAGAACTCGTGTCATGTAGTTCTAAAGAAAGACAAAGACAATATAAAGCGTCTACTTTTTTTTTTTGTTGCCATGTTGGTATTTTAATAGCCTGTTGTTAAACAGTTATATTAAAATAATATCCTGTTTTAAATAATTATGCTACAGAGAGATAAAAAAAACAAAACAAAAAAACAACAACAAGCTATTAAGGGTGTACAGGCTGAAGTCATATGTGAGCCAGTTAGTTGTTGATCCTTTATTTTTTTTCCATTTTGTCTGTGAACCAACATTTATGTACTGTTGTATTTCAATTTCTAATATAAATTTAAAAAAAAAGCAATTATATATATATATATATATATCTATATATATAAAATAAGGCTTGTCTTCGAATGTGTACATTACAATTTTAAAGTTATAATATCAAGACAATCCTGAGATTTCAATTTCCGACTCCATATACTAAGATAAGCAGTAAACATTTGGAATGATTTGCATGTTTTCTTATGGGTTTAAACGTCTCCACATAATGCATTATCTCTTTATGTTGGTTATATTCCTTTTATGAAGGATGACAAACTGGATTGCAGTGTAAATTTAAATTGATAAAATTAGCATAATAATTGTAATCGAGGACATTTAAAGCATGTGTAAAATTTGCTTTGAAATTAGTCTCTGGCTTGTTTCACCACACAAGCAGGGAGTGTCACACTTCTTTTTTCTTCTAAGAAGGTGAGATGGTCCACCTTGCAAACTGTCTAAATGTCAATGTATTTTCTGTAAATAATTGTATGTATTAATACCATGCATATGTTCATTATTTGTAAATATGTAATATCTATGCATATACGGATGCACTAATAAAATGGACATTTTCATTACAGGTAAATTAATTGTTAGTTGTACCAAATATTACGACAGTGCAATTATATGTCCTAATGCAACATCTATATTTTCTGTAAAATGTTTTGTATTTTTTGTGGATTTAAAATGTTTAAACTTCTTCTAAAACCGTAAAAAAATATTAATAAACTGTACACGTTTACATATCATGTATATGCTTATAGTTTGTATTTTTTTATATTAACAACATGTAAATATTCATTTAAAAAAATAATAAAATGTACTAATTCATTCTATAAAAATTACAAGCAATTTTGTTTTATACTGGTAAATTAATTATTGGTTCTACTAAAAATTATTTCAGTACAATTTAAACAATGAACAAATATGACAAACCTGTGTATATCTCTCTAATGTATATTTAGATTCTAGGTCTAGGGTATATAGTCTATATAGATTCCAACTAGATTAGATCTAGAAACTAGATTCTTATTCATATCTCTATAAATATACATATATACATATCTTTATACTTGATTTGTACTCTTGAGTAGTCGGAATCGTAACTGTCCAGTCATTTCTATTACCATAAATTATCCACAAACTCAATTCTGATCTAGATCTACCTTTAGCTTATCTTCACTATCATTCAAAATTGTTTGACAGCTATCATCTGAATCACTATCGTCAATGGAATAATCTGATAGACGTAGTGAATCAAGCTGATATGGGTTCATTTCACCCTCTGAAAACGATCTCACCATTTTTTTTCCCGATTTCTACACAAATACGTCACTTCCGCTTTCGGCCATTACTTTAGCACTTTTAAATCTCGTTACTTTTTATACTTTCAAATGAATTTTTCTAGTATTAAACTAAAATTTTTAGAAACTAACCTTCATATCATCTACTATCCAAATCAATAGCTATCTCAATTAAAAAACAAAAGCAAACTCTTCAGTTGGTCTTTAACGCCTAAAGACAGCACGGAAAACATTCTCCTAGATTACCCCCCCCCTCTCCTTCACTGGTGCACAATAGATACCATCCTAGCGCACTAAGCCTATTATAATTATTATATAATACGCTATATAAAAGCAATAGGCTAGAAAGACATTAATTCCTGAAGTTTAATGTGATAGAAAGGGACTAATAAATGCATTAAGAACATTCATAAAGGCATGATCAAACTTTCTGCCTATCTCCTCTCCTTTTAGACCAGTATCAAATTTAGCCCAGAATTCTTTTCTTTCTGGAATAATTTTCATTCCAGCTAGAAAAAGGATATTGTTTTATGAATGTCTGTTCCTATGGAGCATGTGATCAAATAAAAAAATAACATTTTCCTCTCCCGCCCTCTTTTTTCGCCCCGCTAAAACTACGTGGGGCTAGAAATAAAAAAAGAGTTATCTTTCCATGACTTCTCGGTCACAACGGTTAAGTCCAGCACTGCTTTATTGTGTCTTGTGAATACTATTTGTTCTCTCCCCCCCCCCCCCCCCCCCCTTTTTTTTTTTACTACGCAGAAATAACAGAGTGATCTTTCCTTTTCTTCTCGTCCAAACTCTCGAGGAAAGAGGATAATTATATATATAGAAGATACTAAATCTAACTGAAAGGCATTGTACGTCTTGTAGATACTTGTTAGTGTAGACCTGACAGAGGCACATTTGTGGCGCGTTGGAGAGGTCTGTTTAAACGTGTTTACATCTATGTTAGAAGAGACACTGATAAAGAGAAGTTAAATACTTACAGATATAAGAGAAAAAAACGAGTGAGAGGCCTTTTGTTTCGTTTCGTATTATTTTCTTATATCTTTTTTCTTAACTTCAAGGGATGCCAATAAAATCTTTTACATGTTTCGGATGTTTCTTCAGATTTGAAGATAATTACAACCTTGCCCAAAACTGTCACAGAATAATGGGGGATGGCAGCGGGCAAGGTCCGAACTAGTGACCATTGAAGACACCACCGAATGACAGTCCAGAGCGAGTACCACACGACCAGGTAGCCCTCCTATAGGGATAGTTAAAAAAAAATTGTTTTTTCGGTATATGAGACTGACAATCATATTAATGAGTATACTTTCCTTTCAGTTTTTATGCACCAATTTTTTTCTATACAGATGACTTGTAACCTAAATCCTAGCTTCATCCTTTAAAAAAAAATAAAGCACTATCTGACGGCTTGAACAGCCACAATATTTTTAGTGCATTTTTCTTTTGAGCATTTATTGTTTCACAGGCATCTGCTGACTTGCTTCTGCCGTAGAAGTAGATTAAAGTATATCATTTATATTCATTGTTAGTAATTATAAAGACTGGATAAATGTATTTTTCAGATTTTTGTCGGAATTTGACTTTTTAACCCAAAGAACTGAGTTTGTCAGTCAGCCAGAGATTCGTTTAGGCATTCAAAAAGCCCAAATGTATGTGTATGATAGGACCAGACAATTTACCTCACTTCACACCGGAAATAGTATTCATTGCCTAGCAGAGTGAAGCCAGTCTTTGGGGCCAGGTTGACGCCACTGCAGAAGTCTGTCAAAAAAGAAATGTCTCAACAGTTTAGTTATTAAATCTTAGTGGGTCTAGGTCACTTTAGGTCAAGGCCGCCTGTGTTTCCTAAGTCTGTAAGAGCGCAGACGATGTAGTACACATTCCCGCTTAGACATTGTATACACAATAATTGAATAAATTTAATTTGTTGAAAAATGTTTTAGAATCACAAAGACATTAAAAGCGCGGCTCAAAGCGAAATAAATTCATGTTAACTACTGTGCAAGCTAAGAACGTTAAGTCATGTAATAAGCTCATTAGGGCTAGGAAAGACCTTTCTTGCTGGAAACAGTAAAGTTCTTTCAGAGCTTGCGATCAATATACGGCAAATGATGCAAAGGTTATGTTTCTATGGCCCGGGATTAACGAGAGTGTCATGTGGCCAGCACAACGACCAACCGCCTTTACTTTTCCCAGACATATGTCAGGTACCTATTAAAGCTGGATGGACTCGGAGGCGTCAATAGTCCATAGATGTTCTCCCGGATTCGAACCCTTGACCCCAGTTCGAAAGCCAAGCGCTTTACCGCTCAGCCACCTGGAAACAGTACCTGGGTATAAAAAAAAAAGGACAGACAGACATACAGTAGAAGAGAAGGGAATTCAACATAAAAAGAAAATACTCGGTTCTCAATGAAACACCAATCCTAGCAAAAGACCAAAAACGGCCAACAGATAATGTGTGGTACCCCAACGTCGAAAAGCATAAAGGACAAGTAAAGGCGGCAATGCATCATAATAAAACTTTCTTCTAAATACAGACCATACTGAGAAAAAATAAACACAAAGATAAACTAACCCCAAAAAAAGAAGAAGAAGAGGCAGAATGAAAAAAAAATCTAGCACAGCCTTAACAAACAGTTCAAGAATATATATATATATATATATATATATATATATATATATATATAAGGAGCATTGATTGGTATGACATATTATTTTATTCTCATTCAATATACTAAGAAACATTATGGTTCATTATAATGCTCCTTCTTCCCTAGTGCCATTAGTGAATGGAATGGGTTGCTTAAATCAGCCATGAAAACCAACGACATAGAAAAGTTTAAGTCACTGATTAACATGCATGACTAGATTAACACATGAAGTGCATATGAGTTAATTTTCTTTTCCAGTAGCCTCTGTAATCTATTAGATTAGATTAAGAGTAACACCATTAGTCATGAGTAAAATCACTAAATTTAGAGACACTTCAGGGCAGAAGAGTACAAGGTAAAGTAGCAGTAATACATCAATGGCTGCCTGGTCGTGCGGTTTGTGCGCTGGACTGTCGTTCGGATTTATCGACGGTCGAGAGTTCAAACCCTGCCCGCTCCCAACTCCCGTCGTCCTGCGGGAGGCTTGGACTAGGACTTCAACTCTAAAGGACCAACCTGAACCATAACTTTTACAAATACAACACAAACGTAACAAAATAATCTAAAAGACACTAAGATAAAGTCACATTCCTTAATGATGATATAGGACATTCATACAAGTGACCCTTTTTCCCTTAGAGTTAGCGTATGGAATCTGTTGCGTGAATCAGCCAGTAAAACCCAAAACTTAGAAGAGTTTAAGTAACTGATTAACATGCATGACTAGATTTATTTATGGATACGCGTAGGACGTAGTTGTGTTCTCTTTTGAGGTAACGTCTGTAATCTAATAAGATAATATAAGACAATTTTTTTCTACTATTTCTAGAATATAATAATCTAGATCTAGATCCAAATATATACATCTGGTATGAAAAGAGAAAGATTATATATTAAGTCCTTTGTTATTGTTTTACACTGCCTTTGGAGACCTAACTTATTTTCTTATTTAGAATCTAGAACATTTTTTAACAATGCTTACGGACATAATGGCACACCGACAGACAAATCCAAAGGGACTTCATTCTCTGACGCTAGTGACCAAAGTATTTCCGGTTTCGATTGATCTACCTCAAGATGCGAATTAGATTTGTAATGTGTTTTTTATTTTTTTTGATGTTGGTACGCAGAAGTTAAGGTGCTTTCAAATGAAAGAAAATGTGGGACATTAACACAGATGGCGGACAGCTAGATCTAGTTTTTAAAGTTGTCGGTGTACAGAATATGGGAGGTGATCAGCCGTGTATTACAAATATTTCAGTTTTGTGCATTATTAACACATTAAAATGAAATTTTAATGCTCTTTTTTTTCTCAGCACAAGGATAAACTTTTCTTTATTTGTCTAAAGTTGTTTGTTAATATGGCGTCCAAGAAATCATAGTTTGTCTATTTGGCTCCAAAATCTCTCTTACTTTCCTTTGTTCTTTAACTTACCTGTTAACGCCTCCACATTTCCCCATCTCGCTTTTCTTTTTGTTTTACAATTTTACTATATCTTATGGCTAAAAGAATATAGTAATAATACTGGCGATTCTCGCAACTCCGAAGATTGTTTCACATGACTCTAAAGATTAAGGAAAAGTGCCGTGTTTCAAATGACTACCCGAACCTAGTTGCGACTTGTCGTTTGTTCTTTGCTCTTTTTAAAAATCTTGCCACCTTAATTCTACACCGGAGTAGGCCTAGAAGTTACTCATCCTTATTTTCGATGTCAAGTGTTGTGCAAAAAAATATTTAACCCAAGCAACAATGATTTCGTTTCAATCACTATAAAACAATCTTCAAACCAATGTCCAAAAACACAGAACTATATATATGTAGATTGTCGTAAAAGCTAAGTTGAATAGGGAGTTCTGTTTATATTCCCTATCAACCAAATGTATCCCATAAACCCGTGCTCCGGGCTGTGGCTAAGAAGTGTTGCTTGCTTCCCTATCGACCAAATGTATCCCATAAACTCGTGCTCCGAGCTGTGGCTAAGACGTGTTGCTTGCTACCCTATCAACCAAATGTATCTCATAAACTCGTGCTCCGAGCTGTGGCTAAGAAGTGTTGCTTGCTACCCTATCAACCAAATGTATCCCATAAACCCGTGCTCCGGGCTGTGGCTAAGAAGTGTATATCACGTGATATTCTGTTACGGACAAATCTTGATGTGAAAGTAGGGAGATATTCGTCTACGTGACTCGTTGCTTATTAAGGGACTTATGATGATGACTTTTCATAACGATGATGGCTATTATGATGATGATGTTGATGATGATTCTTGTAGTGCTAGATAATTACTATACGTAGCAAGATTAGTTCTATAACTATAACATATCCAGTACATAGAGAAAGTGCAGTGGCTGAGTAGTAAAGAGCTTGGCTTCTGAACCTGGGTCCTGGGTTCGAATCTTGGTGAACACTGGGATTTAAATCTCGGAATCTCTAGGGCTACCCAGCTCTAATGAGTACCGACATTAGTTAGGGAAAGGTAAATGCGTTTGGTAGTTGTGTCAGCCACATAAAGCCCTCCTTTAAAATGGGCCACAGAAACAGATGACCTTTACATCATCTGCCCCATACATCACTTAGTCTGAATGGGGAAACTTTTTGTTTTTTTTTACAGTAAAAAATATAATTTACTTATAATTAAAAAAAATAACAACAAATAATAATCACTCTTTGTGTCTCTGTCTTTATTTCATGTAATGTCATTGTGTATTACACACATACTGTATATTATCTTTTTATATTCACACATATATTATTATTATCATCATTTTTTTCCCTAATAGTAATTCTAAACTAGGACTTTTATTAATAGAAGAAACATGTACAGCCTCTGATGGCTTACTAATATTTGTTTCTTTCCTGTGTTGTTTTGACAGTCTCATTGTAAAATTGCAGATGGAAACACCAGGCTTAATTGTACAGGCTAGACTTAAAGGAAAACACTAGCACGCAAGCTGAGAATAGGTGTGTCAATTATCCTTGTAGGTCGAGGTCATTAGTCTGATGACGTTGTCGTTGAGGTTGAGTGCATGCCTTGGGAGCTTGTAGTGGAGTTGGAGTCTAAACTGGGCTCTGAACCAATTGCCATCAGTTTCCCAACGTTGTAACGGATCATCATCTCCCTCTTAATGCTCCTGGTCAGTTCTATTAGGTGGTCAAGCGGTCTGTCTGGTTTTTCCAACACTAGTGTGAACACCATAAACTGAGAAAATACATAAAAAAATAAATAAATTTAACTGGTCACCATGACTAGGCTTTACTATGACGGAATCAAAATATTGGATATTAATGCCAGTGGCATAGCTAGGGATATGAAGGCCCGAGAAGATTGAACTCTTTAGTGGCCCCACTCTAGCTACGCCACTGGTAACTGGTTTCCTAGTCTAGGTTAAATATTACAAGAATCAGAATAACATGAACTGGTGTACATTTCTAAACTTAATATAAAAACAAACGCTCCGCCTGCCTACAAAAATCAATGTCTACCAGGCGGTGGTTCTCTCAACCCTTCTATATGGATCTGAGACATGGACACTATACAGAAAACAACTAAGACTTCTTGAGCGCTTTCACCAAAGATGCTTGCGCTCCATCATGGACATACGGTGGCAGGACCGTACTACAAACAGCGATGTCCTTGCGAACGTCGGTTTGGACAGTATAGAGGGACTTCTTATGGTCTGACAGTTACGCTGGTCAAGGCACGTATCCCGTATGGTAGACGAACGTATGCCATAGGCAGTCTTTTTTGGTGAGCTAAAAAGTGGTTGACGTAACAGAGGCGCCCCACGGAAACGCTTCAAAGACCAGCTTTCCTTGGCTGACAGAACAGAGCGCCTGGCTGCATGCGGCGTCGGAACGAGACAGCTGGAGGTCACTCACGAAGGCCTCGGGATACACATTTGAGACCAAAAGAAAATCTGCTGCCGAGGAAAAACGCAGAAGGCGAAAAGAAAATCTAAATCGACCACCTGCGGACAATAATTACGCTTGTCCTGGATGTGGCAAAATATGTAGTTCACAGCAGGGGCTGTGCACCCACGAAAATTACTGCATTCCTCACTTATCTTTGGACTCGAAGATTATTATTATTATATAAATAAAAAAAGAAACAGCCTAGGGGACCTGTTAATTTAGATTATGTTTAAAATGACATAAAAAAAACACATTTACTGGTCCTATAGTACAGGGCCTATTATCATAGGGTTACAAATAAAATGAATACACATTTTAACTATTTTAACAAAGGTAAAAAAAAAAGAATTGTATATTTTAAAAAAATAAAAGTATCTTTAAAAAAATTGTTTGCGAGTGATGTAGTTGTAACGTGGTTAGCATGGTAGTTACAGGAGACAGGTCTCCAGTTTGTAGAGATATAAACAAGAAGTTAAATAAATAGACTGTTGGGAGCAATGAAAAAGTATGGTGCTTGGTTGGCGCTATGTTTGAGATTTTCATACGTTGCAGATGACCTATAAATACCAAAAGCTTATTTGGTGTATCCGGTGTACAAATGAAAGGAAGGGTTGATTAGCTAGGTTTTTTTTTTAAAGTAACGTGAATATAACTATGTACTTTCAATCCAGTGGCGTTACTAGGGTAGAGGGAGGGTGTTTCTAAATTTGAAAATCCCTAGGGCCCCACAATGAGTGTCTGAAATGTGTTTTTACATTAAATATTACGTAATTATCTCATGTCATGTCTCCCTTGTCTCCCCTCTCTCTCTCTTGTCTCCCCTCTCTCTCTCTCGTCTCTCCTCTCTCTCTCTGGTCTCCCCTCTCTCTCTAGTCTCCCCCCTCTCGCTCTCTCTTGTCTCCCCCCTCTCTCTCTCTTGTCTCCCCCGTCTCCCCCCTCTCTCTCTCGTCTCCCCACTCTCTCTCTCTTGTCCCCCCCTCTCTCTCTCGTCTCCCCCTCTCTCTCTCTCGTCTCCCCCTCTCTCTCTCGTCTCCCCCCTCTCTCTCTCTTGTCTCCCCCCCTCTCTATCTCGTCTCCCCCTCTCTCTCTCTTGTCTCCCCACTCTCTCTCTCTCTTGTCTCCCCCTCTCTCTCTCGTCTCCCCCTCTCTCTCTCTCTCGTCTCCCCCCTCTCTCTCTTGTCTCCCCCCTCTCTCTCTTGTCTCCCCCTCTCTCTTGTCTCCCCCCTCTCTCTCTCTCGTATCCCCCGTCCCCCCCTCTCTCTCTTGTCTCCCCCCTCTCTCTCTCGTCTCCCCCGTCTCCCCCCTCTCTCTCTCTCTTGTCTCCCCCTATCTCTCTCTCGTCTCCCCCTCTCTCTCTTGTCTCCCCCCTCTCTCTCTTGTCTCCCCCCTCTCTCTCTTGTCTCCCCCCTCTCTCTCGTCTCCCCCCTCTCTCTCTTGTCTCCCCCCCTCTCTCTCGTCTCCCCCCTCTCTCTCGTCTCCCCCCTCTCTCTCTCGTCTCCCCCCTCTCTCTCTCGTCTCCCCCCTCTCTCTCTCGTCTCCCCCCTCTCTCTCTCGTCTCCCCCCTCTCTCTCTCGTCTCCCCCCTCTCTCTCTCGTCTCCCCCCTCTCTCTCTCGTCTCCCCCGTCTCCCCCTCTCTCTCTCGTCTCCCCCGTCTCCCCCTCTCTCTCTCGTCTCCCCCGTCTCCCCCCTCTCTCTCTCTCGTCTCCCCCCTCTCTCTCTCGTCTCCCCCTCTCTCTCTCGTCTCCCCCTTTCTCTCTCGTCTCCCCCTCTCTCTTTCTCTCTCTATTCTTCTCTGAAGTTCCTCCTCCCTCTAAACTCTCATGTCCACCCTCTTTCTATATTCTTCTCTCCCCCCCCCTCGCCCCCCAATTCGTTGAGGTGCTCGTTTATTCCCTAGTGCCATTAGATAAGTGCCTGAATCTGCCATGAAAACCCAACGACTTGCCAGAGTTTAAATCATTGATTTAACATTCATGATTAGATTGACACATGAAATGCTTAGGACGTGATTATCTTAATTTTGGGGGGTAACGTCTGTGATCTATAAGACAACGTCTGTAATCTATAAGACAACGTCTGTAATCTATAAGACAACGTCTGTAATCTATAAGACAAGGTCTGTTATCTATAAGACAAGGTCTGTTATCTATAAGACAACGTCTGTTATCTATAAGACAACGTCTGTAATCTATAAGACAAGGTCTGTTATCTATAAGACAACGTCTGTAATCTATAAGACAACGTCTGTAATCTATAAGACAACGTCTGTAATCTATAAGACAAGGTCTGTAATCTATAAGACAACGTCTGTTATCTATAAGACAAGGTCTGTAATCTATAAGACAAGGTCTGTAATCTATAAGACAAGGTCTGTAATCTATAAGACAAGGTCTGTAATCTATAAGACAAGGTCTGTAATCTATAAGACAACGTCTGTAATCTATAAGACAAGGTCTGTAATCTATAAGACAACGTCTGTAATCTATAAGACAACGTCTGTAATCTATAAGACAACGTCTGTTATCTATAAGACAAGGTCTGTAATCTATAAGACAAGGTCTGTAATCTATAAGACAAGGTCTGTAATCTATAAGACAAGGTCTGTAATCTATAAGACAAGGTCTGTAATCTATAAGACAAGGTCTGTAATCTATAAGACAAGGTCTGTAATCTATAAGACAAGGTCTGTAATCTATAAGACAACGTCTGTAATCTATAAGACAACGTCTGTAATCTATAAGACAACGTCTGTAATCTATAAGACAACGTCTGTAATCTTTAAGACAACGTCTGTTATCTATAAGACAATATAAGGTCTACACTCTTCTTTCTCTCCCTCCTTCCGCAAAAGTGGTCAGAAAACAAAAGGGTTTACAACGTTGATAACAGTTGAAAGTCTCGTCACAGGAAAGTGTATGGAAGTGGAACATGAGACAGCGCCAGAATACCTCGAAGAGTTCCTCTATGCCGTATCTGAAGACATAACGTAGCCCTGCCTCGCTCGTGTTGATATGAGTCCTAGAATTAATTAATTGATCTATTTTGAAGCCAGGCACTTTTTTAGGTGTACAGGCCTTGATAAGTAAAAAAAAAAAGACAATAATTTTAATGTGAAAATCAAATTCAATTTCAACATTATTATTCAGTCATCTAGTCGTGCTTCTGGGACATACAGATCCTCATGTCGTTAAAATATAATTATGTATTACTTCAGTCATTTCACTGATAATTCAGTGACATATAATTTTGTTTTCCATACATTTCTGAATTATCGAGGCGGCCTCTGCGCCACCAATTATTTGCTTAAAAGAATGAGCGATACGATGTTGATGCTATAACTTTGAGAAGAGGAAAACCAATTTTAAGAGTTGCAAGTTCAATGTATTAATAACTTGAATAAATGTCAATTCAAGATTTAATTATCAGTTGTAAATCGGCTTTTAAAAGATAAATACAATTTAGAGTGCACTTTATGGTATACATTCTCTTTTTAGTTTTAAGAAGAAACTCTTCTGCCTTTTTTGTTTTCTTAGTTTATTTTTCATTCTTAATACATATATCATGGCACCAATATTATTTAATGAAAGAAAACTGTAAAAATAATATGGCGAAAAAAACTCGGGGCACGAACTCTGGACCTTCCTAATGTTCAAACGAGCAGCTAGACGAGGCGTGGCGAAAAGACTACTTAATCTTAATAATTGGTAGTGTTAGCGTGATCAGCACTGCCCAGTGGTCAAAGTTAAGGATCATATCACCCATTCAGACCCTCTCTTTTCTTTTAGTTCAATTCAGTCGTAAAAGTTCGGGATATAAGACTACCCAAATCACATACGTTGGGGAAACTAAAAAAAAAAAAAGGTGGGGGGGGGGGGAGGTAGATGTTTGTACTGGCCTCATGCCATTCAGTCGGTCACAGAAACAGATTGTCTCTACATGGACTGGCCCATATATCGCTGGGTCTGAAAGCGTCACCCTGTTACCATGACAACGTAACATTGACCCCTTCCTCCAACCACAAAGCGAGAAAAAGTTATAGCTACACAAAGTTGTTGCTAAAATGGAGATCCATTGATTTCATTAATAAGTTGAAGATATATGAACATCGAACTTTTCATGTTAAGGAACTTGCACCACCACCACCACCATCATCATCATCTTTCCTTTGCGATCCTCGTGGAACATAGGGCCTCAGTAAAAAAAAAACAAAAAAAACGGTCTCTTGCTGTTTTTTTTAATGGCTTCCCAGCTCTTTCCTGTCCGCTCGACTTCACCTAGATAAACGGCGTCGCCATGTTGTTTTTGGTCTTCCTCTACGTCTTGTTCCCTGGGGGTTCCACTCTAAGGCCTGTCTAGCTCTGTTATTGGTATCTTTTCTAAGAGTGTGACCAATCCATCTCCACTTCCTCTCTAAGATCTGCACCTCCATATTTTTCTGCGTACTCATCTCCCACAGTTTGGTGTTTTCTACTTTGTCGTACCAGTGTATTTTAAAGATATTTCTCAGACATCTGTTGATGAAGGTCTGCACTTTTTGTTTGTTTGTTGCTTCAGTTGTTCCCCATGTTTCAGAACCATACAGTAGGATCGCCTTGACATCAGAGTTAAAGATTATTATTTTAGTCTTGTTTGAGATGTGAAGAGATTTCGAGGTTGGTTTTTGGAACTGGCACTATAAGCTAGCCGTAATGTTCTCAACTGATATTGAGTCCACTAATCTTTTGAAACAGGCTTTGATTTCAAATATCGAAGGCATGAGGAGCTATCTTTAAAAACTCAATGAGGTTATGTACCTACAATAGGGCTATCATTACCAACCAAAATAAGTTAAGGGTTTTAACCCTACCATATTTGTTGTGTTCAGGGAATGACTAATAATTAAGAATGCCTATTTCTATCAACTTCAATGAGTTTATGGACTTCTCACCTTAATAAGCTGAGGTATAGTTTCCACCACAGCTGGCAGGTGGTTTAAAGTGTGTTGCTGAACCTTCATCCCAATGTCCCATCCGTCAAAGTTCTTTATAATGCGTCGTGTTTGCAGCGGGATCGGTCGGTCTATCAATGAGGGTAAGCATTTCTTCATTCTCCTTTGCAGGGACATGCGAGAGCGGAAGTAGAGTTCAAGGCCTTTCCTCTTGGCAGACGGCTGAATCTCTGGAAGTGTAGGCAATCCACCACGAATATTTGGTGGAGTGGTCAGGGTCGTAGAGGTAGACAACTTGGACAACTCTCTGGGTTGGATGAACTTCAAAGGAAAAAGTAAAAAAAAGAAAAAGCAAAAAATCACAAATTGTGAATGAGATTTAAAAAAAAAACGAAACAATTATTATAATTATTAAGTATCAGCTAGTTATTAGAACGTTGTAGCGCTCTGGGGCAGGATTCCCGAGCACTTCTCAATTTCAGAATTTTTTAGTCGGACACTAGATTTTCTAAGGTTGAATAATTTCTTGAATCGTTAATAAAAAAAAATCGAATCCAATGAACTGGACCACCTGTTGATCGGACTACCCACTTTTTTTTGTGGACAGAATCCTAAGGTATAATACATATCCCTAATCTTATATCTTACTATTATGTTATTAGTTGTTTTTTTGGACCAAAAGTGAACCTAAAGAACATCCGAGGGAATAACAAAAAGAAGTCAAAAAAAAAAAAGGTTGTCGAAAATTTGTCATTTTAACAGGTCGAAAATTACAAAAATTGCTTTTTTTATTGACTGTGATTTTTAAATCAAGATTACTGCCTATCTATCATTGTCTCGACGTGGCTGTAATTACTGTAAGCCTCTGAAAATTGGATAGTTTATACAAGACATGCATAAAATTGAATCAGTTTCACATAAGCTACCTCTGAACTTTAAGTGGCAAGAAGTCCTAAACAGAGCGGGCCTTCATATCTTTCACACAGCCGCTGTCCATAAAGCCTCCTTTACAGCCAGTTAGAGGTTGGAAAGTGAGCCCAGGGTGGTCAAAGGAAACGCTCTTGGACACCACAATCAAGGTCTCTCTGAGAACCTTCAACACTGAACTCTGTGAAACTTGAGGACATGAAAACAGACTAGGCCGAAGAAAAACGACAGAGCTGAAAATGTAGGCAACTCGCTTAAGCTCCAGCTGAAATAGTTTTCCCTGTGTGCATCCAACCATTTTAGGCCTTCATAGGCCACAAGAGGACGCACAAAAATAGCAGTGCAAAGACGTTATCACTAGTTCACTACGCACTTATTAACTTGTCTTTTTGTACGGAACTTTCTTTTGTTTCATATATATATTTTTTTTTTAAATTTATGTTTAGTTCTTCACAGATCTACATGTTAAATCTATTTCTCCTCTAGGTGTAGAAAATTACCATGATGAATGTGTGGGGGTTATTCTTATATCAGTCTGATTGTCAAATGTGTTTTGACATCTGTATTAGAAGCGTGTGGGTGTGTGTGAAGAAAATGGCTACAAGTTGAAAAGTTAAGGTTGTAGTTAATGATAGAGTAGCATAATTTTAAGACGACTAAATCTAGATCTACAAGTAGGCCTTTATTTTAAATATAAAAAATTTTTAGAAGTCCTAAAATTTAATTGTCACGGTAAATATAATTGATGTCGCGTAGGTCTACTTAAGCTAGTACAGAACAACAGGTATTAAAATTTTATCCAATAAGACTTGATCAGCAGACAATATTTATTTTACCATAAACAGTTCACAAGCAATTCCAGCCATCAATGAGATCACATGAAATAATTCCCATAATTATACAACATAATCGAAATAGAATTTTATTAAACACTCAGCTAGCAATACTCTCAACTTAAAGATATAAGACACGTCTGTCTTCTTCAAAAAATACATGGCATCTACCAAATCTGACCATGTGATCAACACCCCAAAACGAAATCTCTTGCCCACAATTCAACTGTGGACGCTTGTTTCCCAAAGTGAAACATCATGATCATGAATATATCATGTACAGCGTCCTTCCCAACTAATACATGTCACAATAGCTACTAAATAATGATGTGACAATCCCTAAGGCAATGAACAATGGTACTAACACCACAAAGCAAACGTATTTATTTCTGAGTTGATTGAGGTGAGGAAGATATCTAACAGTCAATGGTCTCGTCTACATTTCTTTCCAACCATTGGATTCAAACACAAACTTGTTACTATAGTAACCGCAGACTAGCTCTTTCTCGTAACTGACACCGTAAAAAACAATGTATTACGTCCAACGCATTTCATATGTAAATCTAGTCATGCCTGTTAATCAATGACTTCAACCATATTAAATTTTAAAATGATTAATAGTTGGCTGTTTTCTAAAATCCATTGTAAAAAAATATAGGTAATATTGATAATCTATGTGATATCATTACTATAGTTTACATTTTTTTTTACAAAGTTATCTTTCACACATTCTCAGATCAAGTAAAAAAAAACTTAGCAAATTGACGAAGACAATACATGAATCAATAAATAAAAAAATATAATTAGTCAATTAATCATTGGCAATTACGTAACTTGAAACCAACAAGGGAACTTAGTACTTAAGCATTCAAGATATGGCTGAAAATGTTTTTTTTTCCACTAGATAATGGTAGACACTCTGCCAAACCTATTTTCGGTTCAAGTTGAAACTTTAAAAATCATTGCTTGTTTAGGTTTTGGCATATCGCAAATTAAAATTTCCGAGCTAGTTTACCTTTAGAGCAAATAATTTTGTTGAGTCATGCGATTGGCAACGTTGATCTTTGAAACTGTCAACCTTGACATTGTTTAATTTTTCTACTTTAAAAAAAAAAAATCTACCTCTTTTTATTTTCTAATGTTTTTTGTAAATGTATGTGTACACTTATGGACATTGCTTCCTCTTTCTCTTCTTTTTATTTAAATATTACTCTATTTTAATTGCCTAAAGTTAAAGAGTTCAAACTGTAAAAAAAAATTGAAAAGCAATGAATAAAAATTAAAAAAAATATATATTTACAAAATGGAAGACCTCTAGCATTAAATAGCAATGCTTACCCCAAGCTGGGCGGTTTCATCAGGAATTTGTTGGATTTTCTTTGTTGTTTCTTTTGCTTTATGTTTCTGCACATTTTTATATACAAAATATGTTTTTAATTAATGGCGCTTCAAGAGAGCTTGAACTAATGAAAACTAATTTGGCCTCCCTGTCTGTCTTGGGGGGGGGGGGGGGGGGGAAGGGGGCGGACATAGCAACAGTTTGGGGGGGGCGGAGCATTAAAATGTAAAAAAAAAACGTTTATCACCTATTTATATTAAGTACGTTATAGCTTACTTTGTATCAACTCTGTCATTCTTTATGTCTTCAAGCTTTCTCTTCCCTTCCTGTCTCTCTATCTCTCTCTCTTCGTCACGAACAAGACATTTTATATAACAAAAAAGTGTTATTCGCATACTATTGACAAGATTGTTTTTTTCCAGTCTAAAGACGAATCAACAGTTCAGTGTGTATAGATGTGTGTATGCCCTACTAATTTGACATTTCGAACAAGTGAAATAAATCGTACATGACTGAAGTGGTGGCATATTCGGAATTAGTCCCCTTTGTAGCTCACCACTCTAAAGTATTTTTTATGCCTTTCTTGTTTCCATCATGTACTTTTTACCTCTGAGTAAAGGTACTTTGAACTCTTAGTAAAAGCTGAGTAAATGTTCTTGTCTTTTACCTCTGAGTAAATGGGTGGTAAAGGATGCTTTCTGTCCAATTGGCTGGGGGTCTCCGGCAGGAAAATATCCAATTCAGAGACTGATGATATTGTCCTCATAGCAGCGTGAGACGGGGATGACTAGACCAAATAAAAATGAAAAGGAAAGATTTCACTTTAAAATTTTGATAAATAACTTTCGCAATATTTACAGTTTCAGATCTATCCCTGGTATTAAAAATAAAAGTAAAGTTCCTCTTTCAGACGTTGTGGTCTATAGTGCAGGTAACGTAAAGGTAATCTGTTTCTATGGCCTACGGTTAACGACGGTGTCATGTGGCCAGCACAACGACCAACCGCCTTTACTTTTCCCCAACAAATGTCAGGTACCCCAATAGAGCTGGGTGGACTCAGTGGCGCACGAAGATCCCGAAATTAAAAATCCAAGTCTTCACCAGGATTCGAACCCCGGTCCCTGGTTAAGAAGCTAAGCGCTTTACCGCTCAGCCTGTGTCTTGTTCGGGCCTCTCGATAGAAAAAGGTTTGTGTTTCATTAGCCCAACTGGTCAGCTTCCGGGACAAGAATTGTTTCATCCAACATTAGGTCAGTCAATACTCTCTCTCTCACACTCTCTCTCTCTCTCACACACACACACACATCCATATCAGTATTCATCATGTCTTTTTAATTGTTTAAAAAAAAACGTTTGTAGGAAATGTGTATACTAAATGGAGAAAAATTACCTCTAGAGACAAAGACGAAGTTCCGTTTGATGAGGACTGCATTTTAAAAAAAAAGAGATATTAAACAGAACACCTTAGCATCCAAAAACAATTTGAAAAGAAAACAAACATTTATTTAATGTATTATAAATAAATGATGGTCGCTTAGTTTTAAATAGTAATAAGTAGTCGATACTTTAGCTAATACGCCTTCAATTCGATCTTTCTCAAGTGAGTTTTCTTTTCTGCAATTCTTCATATAGTGCACTGATCTGCTGAATATTATATTTAGTATCAAATTACAGGACAAAGCAAAGAAAAAAAAATCTGGTGCGCAATTGACAAGAGCAAATAACTAGTGCACTACACATGACAACAGAAATCAATGCGATGTCTTTGAAAAATAAAAGAAGTTTTATAACTTCAAATTAATTTACATTAAAACCACTTTAACAAAATTCTTAAGTAAATAATATACATATTTTTATTTTTATTTTATAAGAACTCATCTGTTTGTACGTACCGTCTCAGCGTCTTCACTCGTATAGTTTGAGGGCAACGTTTTGGGCACGGGTTCAACCACACCATCGCCTTTGAGCCTCTTCTTCGACGACTCTCCGGACCTTGCTTTGCGTAGATTTTCAGAAGAATCATCACGAGCATGAATGGTCCTGGATGGGGACATAGTCGGTTCTTTTTCGTCGTCACCTCTATGATCCCTTTCCGACCTAGCCGCTTTGGGTCCGCCCTTTTCGTCCCTAGCCTCTTCTGCTCTTCGCGGACCACCTCGAGGCGGGTGGACGTCTTCGTCGTGGTCTGCAAGCTCTCTTCTGGAACGTTTCTCTCGTGTTAAGCTTTCTTGTTTCTCTGCTCTAGTCTGTCCAGTCTGGCGCTGTGTCGAGACGCTTCCTTCACTGGAATAGCCTGAGAGTTGAAGAGACGTATCGCTGTCACCAACATCTCTTGTCGCTTTTCCTTTCCAAGCTCTTCTTTTTGTGTCCTCTTTTGTGAACTCATCATTGGAAGTGTCAGAATGTATTTCCTCCTTCAGCTGGCTAGCGTCCTTTTGGCGCTCTCTTTGTGCGGCTTTCTTTCCAGTCACATGAACACCTCGAGATACTTTCTCGTCGTCCGTGTCTGTCGGTCTTTGAGAATCCACCAAAGAGCGTCTCTCCGTTTCTCTTATTCGGCGATACCGCCATTCATCCATTCCATCCTTGGGGAAAAACACTCGCTCCGATTCATCGCCCTTCAAAGATTCACGCCGATGCCTCTTTTCTTCATGACGACTTTTCCGCCTCTCGTCTTTCGCGTCGTGTGTTTTCGGTGATTCAGCTGTCTTAATCGGTGAATGGGTCGGACTTCCTACGGTGGAAATTTTCGGGAACCCAACAGATTCTCGTTCCATATAAGGGTCCGCATCTTTAGGAAGAAATATCAGAGACTGTCCACTGCTTTCTAAATCTAGGCCTTTTGCTGACCGCTTTCTTAGCGCTCTCATCCGACCTTCAGCCAATTGCATTCTAGAATCATCGTCTGCGCTTAGTGAAAGTCTTTGACTGTTCCTTTCATTGGATGGCGTCTGTCTCGTTAGAGTCTCTCTTCTGATCGAGTCGTAAAGCGAGTCCTTTGCCGGCTCCATTGAAAAACTAAATTCATTATCGCTATCGAAATGTTCTTGTGATTTCTCTAGGTATATATCGCGATCTTCTCTTTTAAACTGTCTCTGTTGATGCATTGCATCATGGCTTTCAAGACTTTCTTCAGAGTCTCTAGTAAACTTTCTGTCCCGTCTTCTTTGTAAGTTATCAATGGAATCTTTACTGTACATTTCCCTATCGCTTGATTCTTTAGATTCACTACTGGAAGTCTTGCTGTCTCTTCTATCCGAACTGTCAGAGAATTCTTTTTTTAATCTTTTTTTATCAACATTTTCCAACATTTCCTTTTGTCCGTCGCTAATTTTGTCTGACGTCTGTTTATTCTGCGGTTTCACTTTTTTTTTCTTCGCTTCTTTAGGCAAAGGCGCACTCTCTTTTCCTCGTTCTTTGACTCTATCCGTTGATTTCTTTACTGTAGAGCGTTTCTCTGGAATCTGCTTTGTAGCTTTCTCGCCTAGTTCTTTGTCAAGGTCCTTATCAGGGCTTCCTGGTGCTTGTATTGTTTCTTTCACGTCATGTTCATGTTTAGCGGTCATGTCGTCAGAGGCCTGAGACGAGCTTTCTTCCACTTCAGCTGCCTTCTTTCTGAATTGCTTTGAAACGCTCATAGCTCGGGAAGATGTTTTGCGTAAAATCTTGGCGTGTTTGTCGTGCAGGGATTCTCTACTTAGGGAGGACATTTTCCTTGTTAAACTTGATTGTTTCCTCACGTCAGCAGGATGAGCAGGGTCGTGCTTCTCGTAGTCCAAATCACCTTCAATCTCCTTCTCAAGGTCACTCCCTGTCAGCGCGGAATCGATCTTGTCTGTCGAATAGTGTATTCTTCCATACGTTTTCAGCATGTGCTGCTCGAGCCTTTGGATGACCTCTTTGATAAAAATAGTCTGTCTGACGTTTAGTTCTTCGTCATCCTGACTCTTCTTGGTCTTTTTCGCGCTCGAATCATCATCCAGCGTAGACAGTGCGATTTCACTTTCCTTCGTTGGGCTCATCGTCATCAAGTGTCTGATCTGCTTCTTGCTTGGATCTTTCTTCTTTTTCTCTCCGGGCTCTCTTGCGTCCATTTCGCTCTCAGCTCTCCTAATGTCCACGAGACTTATTTGGTGTTGTGATTCTCGGCCGTCTTTCGAGTCGATCTTAGATGCAGTATACGGAATGTAATCAATCTCACTGTCTGATATTTGTTTAGCGGCCACGGCATCTGGTTTGAAGTCGCGCGACACACGGCGCGGTGAGGTCCACTGCCTTTGAGCCTCACCTTTCTCGTCCACATCCGTTCCTCTCCTATCCCGTTTTCTTCCAGCGTCCTCGAAGCGATCCTCCTTTTCCACTTCCCAGACGTCCCCTCTCAGCTCCTTCGATTTCTTTGGCGTCGATGTGGGTGTCGCCTCCACGAGATCACTTTCCCCAAAGGGAGCGGCCAGCTTCTGTTGGGAAAAGGTCCTCTTTTTTCCAGCCTTTTTCTTCTCTTCGCCTTTATCTCTGTGAAGCACTTCCTGCTCCTCGTCTGACATGGATAGGATTATATTATCATCCATTTCTTCCTTTTCTCTCAACCTAGAAACGTCCCTTTCGTAGCTCAAATTATCCATTCTTGACATAAACTCCAAACTGTCTCCGTCTGAAGATGATCCACTGCTATGTGATATTGATCTGGACACTTCGAACGATAATGTTTTATTTGGTTTCTTTCTGTCTTCATCGCTTTCTTTTTTCTCTTTTTCCAAATTTTTCCTCGCTTTTCTTTCTGCCTTGGCTTGATCGCGGTCCTCTTCAGGCGCTTTTCGAGACTTCGGCTCAGAAGTCTCCTCTTTACGCTTCTCTCTGTATATCTCTATGCTGTCTTTACTCATAATTTCTTCAAATGGCTTTAAGCTCTCTAGTACTTTTGATGTCAATTTCCTTTCTTTTGCAGACTGGCTTTGTTTCCGCTCATTTAGTTTTGTGGGTCTTCTCTTTAAGCAAGTGCTTGAAGTCGCCTCCCTTGTAAGGACGTTTAACTGTCAAACAAATTTAAACAATTTAGTAATAATTAATAATAAATCACAATTATAAAAATATTTAATAATAAATAATTAATAATAATAATAAAATTAAGACACCAGTACTTGGCTATGACACCTAATTTGATCAATAAGGATAGTCCTTCTTATTACAGATACTCGCAACAAGAGGTACACAAGTCTACTGACCACTTATTATGCTGGGATAGATCTATTTCGACTGACAAAACAGTAGATCTAAATCGTCATGATCTGCTGTTTATTGATAAAAAGAAACAAACCGCCAATATTGACATCGCCGTACCACTGTCTTATAATTTAAGAAAACTGGGTCGGAAAAACAACGAAAATATGGGAACCTAGGCTTGGAGATTAAGCGTTTATGGAATTATCCAAAATAATAATATACCCCATTGTTATACCAACCAAGGGGATGATGACAACTGACATCATAGATACCTTCAAGGCCCTTAACATTCCTAAGGAGATTCTCGTTGCCTGCCAGAGGGCGGTACTGCTGCAGGCCGGCCACGTCACCAGAAAATTCTTCAGTTTAAAATAATACAGGGACTACAATGAATTAAGTTTCTATTTAACGAAACTTGACCCTTGACAGCGCTAGAGAATGAATACCCAATCGTTTCTAACATAATAATAATTATAATAATTTAATAATCTCTATTATTCATAAGGAAATATGTCTTACAATTCGTGCATTACACAAAAACCAAACATAACTATAGAAAACCAAAATATACATTCACACCAGACTCACTCATAATTTTCATGTGAAAAGTTTATACGATGTTACTTTAAAAAAACAACAGATGCTAGGATTATTATCCTTATTGACATTTCATACAATAAGTAATGTATTATGTTATTAAGGCTTTTTAATGGTTCTTCCTTTTCTGACTAGATTGAGGTCTTCTTCTGCATTAACAAAAGGTCGCCTAGACACTTTGTACTAGAAAAAATATCACCTCGAATTTCTAATAAACTTAAAAAGTTTTTTGGTTTTTTTTTTACTTTACAATTAAATCCAAAAGAAGTCCTCAAAAATGATTTTAAAATATAAAATTATATCAAGATTTTATTCTTTTGATAATATACTGTTATAACATACGAATCGAAGCACTATAAACTAAAATAAAATGATTTTATTGGAGTCTAAAGCTACCATATTTGCAATAATCATGCGGGTATGCCAACTATAATAATAAAGAGAGAAATGTAAACGAATGGCGCATATTACTACAACGAAGTTTATACCATATGTATCAATTAGTTTGGATCAGTCATGTAATAAAATTTGTAATAGATCTAGTCTAGACTAACAAAAAAAAATCTTCGCGATAAGAAATATTTTTACCAATTGTTTTGTTTAATATAATTTCATGCTTTTAGCTTTCTCATTACGCTATGATCCAATCACTTGTCTGGACCAGTCACTACGCTATGATCCTATCACTTGTCTGGACCAGTCACTACGCTATGATCCTATCACTTGTCTGGACCAGTCACTACGCTATGATCCAATCACTTGTCTGGACCAGTCACTACGCTATGATCCTATCACTTGTCTGGACCAGTCACTACGCAATGATCCTATCACTTGTCTGGACCAGCTGGGAAGTGAAAGAACGAACGAGGTATCTGGGTGATCGTTCTTTAATAATGTCACCTATTTATACACTTAGATATGCATCAAAACAACAGCAAATGAAATGACGAAAGACTAAAAAGTAAAGTGCGCAATGAGACATCGAACGGCTGTTTTTATTGGTCAATACATTATGCAAATAGTTCGATATATATTATGCAAACAGTGGGCCTATAACTTCTGTGCCTGAGCTTATCCGATTTGGTAGGTCATAGGTCATAATTTAGTAAATAAGCATTAATGGGATAAGACGGTTTCATCAAGTTCTTCTATTCTTCCTCGTTCTCATTTTTATGTTTGAGTGTCTAGATGACTAGACCAATATATGAGATGAACTGCACAGTGGTTTCCGAGAATTAGAGAGATCTCCATATAGTTTTCTTCCTATTGGTGTGTTTTGGGGCCCAGTGTCTTGTACGGCCTCTTGGCAAAGAGAGCAGTTTTAAAGGGCATGGTCACCATTCTCTGACGACATTCTACATGGTTCCAATTTTAAAGCTTCCGGTACATATGTTGTCTCATTCTGGTGATTCCGGTCCTGAGTTTAAAGAATAGACGTTGATCTTGTCTGGATAGCTTATAATAGGCGTCATCTTTCTTGTGATTCGGATGAGAGCTTGTCCATTTACAGATATTCTAGTCTTGTACATGTGAGTCATACTGGTCTGTAATTTCAGGGATAAGATTCATTTCCTTTTTAGAAAGTGGAGTAACATTAACTTTTATCCAGTCCCTCGATACTTGATTATGCGATGCCCGAAAAAAGTATTTTGAATAGTGGTTCTAGCTCGTTGCTTAGTACTTTGAATAATCTAGCCGGAATACCGTCAGGTCCAGATGCTTTATTCGGCTTAATGTTTGCTAATAGCATAACGAATTCAACTATTACTGAAAATAGGGTCATACCATTTCGTGTGTGCTTCCGTAGAATAAAGACCCGTGGCTTTTATTAATTTCTTAATGTCTAATATACATCAGGTAGATGTTGAGGCATAAAACAGTAAAGTAAACTTTGCCCTTCTTATGATTGTCCAAATCGCCAGATACCTGAGTCTTGTATCTCTGCCCTTCTTATAATTGTCAAAATCGACAGATACCCGAGTTTCGTATCTCTGCCCTTCTTATGATTGTCAAAATCGACAGATACCTGAGTCTCGTATCTCTGCCCTTCTTATAATTGTCCAAATCGACACAAAACCATGTTTCGTAACTCTGCCCTTGTCACCTAGAGAAAGCCTTTAAAAAAATGTCCTCTTTCAGGATATTTCCAGGATTATACCTCTCCTACCATGCTGGTCCTACATATTGTGTAAAATGTTTCCAGCCCCGTGAAATGCCGGGGGGTGGGGGGTGGATGTAACCGTAAAATCGTTAGATATGTAATGACATAGATCTAAGCTAAATAATCGACTACACTTTAGTTACATCTGTAAGTGACATAAATGTATGCTAAATAATCGACTACACTTTCATTACATCTGTAAGTGGCATAAATGTATGCTAAATAATCGACTACACTTTCATTACATCTGTAAGTGACATAGATCTATGCTAAATAATCGACTACACTTTCATTACATCTGTGACATAGATCTATGCTAAATAATCGACTACACTTTTGTTACATCTGTAAGTGACATAAATGTATGCTAAATAATCGACTACACTTTCATTACATCTGTAAGTGACATAGGTCTATGCTAAATAATCGACTACACTTTCATTACATCTGTAAGTGACATAGATCTATGCTAAATAATCGACTACACTTTCATTACATCCGTAAGTGACATAGATCTATGCTAAATAAAGGACTACACACTTTCGTTCCTGGCAAATGACTACATAAATAATTGTACTTCCTGCACTGATCTATATTTTAAATTATCTTTAGATCTTAACTTACATTCGTTTCTAGATGGACTTTTATTTGTATTTAGTGCATTAGGATATAACTAAAACCTGGACTTAGTTTAATCTTCAATAGTTGTATATACTTAATGTGCGCCACACACACACACACACAGACACACACCAATCAACATAATAATAATAGTAAAAACAATAACTACATCATCATCAACAGCCATAATATTAAAAACATCAATAATAAAAAAAACAACAATAACATGACCAACAACAATAATAACAAAATTTGCCCTCAATTCAACGAGAGTTTAGTGATAAACAGTAGAACAGACCAAAAAGGAATATGTAGGATTTATACATCTTATTCTATCTACCGGTCTTTGGTCTTTTTTGTCATATTTCATCCTAGCTTTTTGTTTATCAGATATAATTGCTTGGGTGAACTTTTGGAACATCTGAAGGGACGAAAGCAAGTGAGAGAATTCAAACATTAAATATAAAAATACAAATGCATTTAAATTTTTTTTTAATGAATTATGGATGAATGTACTCAGACGTGTAAACGGAAGGAACCAATTCGCAAAAAGAAAAAAAAAGAAGACCCGATTCGAAATAGAAAATAAAATAGCCGATTTGGAATAGAAAACAGAAAAAGAGATTCAGGTGAATGGAGGAGAGAGAGAGCGGAGAGACAAGAGAGACAACTTGTTAATTCATTGTGTTGAAAACAGCTCGAAGCCGAGTTGATGTATAATGTCAATTCACGGGGGTCTTTCTTTTTTGTCACATCCTGAATGACAAAGCTTATATTAGCTCACTCGGTTTGTTTGGTAAATTGTGCACATTATTTGTCACACACCCATTCCCGGATCAAGCTGAAACTTTGCGAAATTATTCATTAACTTTAACTAATTTTATTTATTCATGTCTTGTCTATTAACTAATGGTAATTGATTATTTTGTTTGACACCAACAAGGGAAACGTATCCTTCAGTATTCAAATGTATAGCTAAATGTGTAGGTTTTGGTCCCTTTAGATAATTGCACTCGTTATTTCTACCACACACAATCTCGGATCAAACTGAAATTTTAAACTCTTATTTAGCGTACGTAACAAAAAAGTGAAATGATATTCAATAAGGTTTATTTCATTTTTAAAAAGTTCCTATCAAGTCAAACAAGACGCTTACAAGTAGAGGTGGGAGAACCACAGTAATTACCCCTGTTCCATTAGTTTGAGAGTAAACGGGGATCCTGCTACCATCTATTAAACTTCTGCTGCCTTGAAGCTACACCCTAACATGGTAATGCTTCGGGTGTCAATCCTGATGTATAGTCATGAGCCGGCGACCATCAGGCAGCTTGCATCACACAGTGCTACACCATGGAAGAGCTTGAGACATCGTTTACCAACAAACTGTATTAGCAATTTGACGTTTCTTTGGACACTTCAGCTGCTTGTACGGGGGAGGTGGGGGGGGGGGGAGGGAGAGAAACTGCTTCGTGGGCGACATCGTTCTCAGCATAACTGATTCCATTGTATCAATCTCATTTCTCTGAGATGACCCATAGACAAGGTAGGATTAAAGATTGCCATAGAGCAGGGGTGGACAACATTTTCGTATCGACGGCCGCATTAAAATAATTGGGGGCCGCATATATATACTTTTAAAAAAATGCGATCTAACTGTATAATGTCTTTCAGCTCATATTTATACTGCATTATACATTTACTATTTCTTTTTTTTTTCACACTCCCAATTGACGAATTAGAACAAGAATTAGAAATTTCTGAAACCAATTTTTACATCACATTTCACCACACAATACATAATGTTAAGTATATAGCTGTTCACGCTCATGCAAATGTTCCGGAACTGTGGAACTAACTTACTAGTTATCATTGTGATTGCTGTCAAATTACACACATGTATGTGTACCAAAATAAAGTGAAATATTAGTAGCAACTTCTTTTTTTTTTTAAGTGTGGAAATACAGCTTCTGGCACACATTAAACTCCTTGAGTACTGACATGAACTTCCCTTTCAGGTTATAATTTGCATTGAGTTATGTTCTCTGGAGCTGGATCAGCTTCTGTGCTAAATGATGAGCTGATGATATTGAAAACTGGTTCTTGACATCTTAAAATTTGCTTTTATAAATTCCGAGATTAAGAAATCTAAACAGGTCTTGTACTTTTAACCATTACACTAGAAATAGTTTCACTTTTCATCAAAGGAAAATGACTAAATCTGTTTTCACTTGCTTGCCTGGAGAAATTTGAAAGCCTTGTTTGAAAAGATTTAACATGCACTTACATTTCATGTGCAAACAACCCATTGCAATACTCTCTATAGTAAACATGAAATCTGTCGCCCACTGTGCATTATAAGTATTAGTAACAAAGTAATAGTCAATGTCCTTCAAGGAACATAACAATTTTTTCCTTCAGATTCTTTTATTCTTCACATTACCTTGCCCATGCTAAGCCAGCGAATACAACGGAATATTTTGTTTCTAAATCTACAGGTACTTTTCTGAGCTGTGGTTAAGACCCCTAGCTCTGATAAATTTAGACATTCAATGTTGTACCTAAAATAAGAAGATTTTTTATGCAGCTTTGTGCAAAATTTCCTGTTTAGAGTTTATGGTTAACATATTCTTTATTTAAAAAAAAAACCCAACTGTTTGTGTTAGTCA